>JAMKCH010011310.1:0-28214 GCA_023653785.1 Ophioderma brevispina | reverse complement strand
CGTTGCGACATTTCGGCAACGCGTTGCGGTGTAGTCCAATCAAAATCAAGGATTTTCTGTGACTATTTAAAAATTAGACGCGTTGCTAGATACTTGCAACGCGTTGTCAACCTTCACAACGCGTTGCGAGCTTCACAACGCGTTGCAAGCCTTCACACGCGTGCGAATGGACACACAGGCCATAAGGGTCATAACGTAACTGCCGCAATGCGTTGTGAGAAAGTCCGCAACGCGTTGCGACTTTCGGCAACGCGTTGCGGTGTCCGGCCAATCAAAATTCTTGATTCTGTGACGTTATTCAAAAATATAAATCTCACACCGCTTGCAAACCATACGTATTTCATAAATAGATCCACACGCGTTGAGGTAAAACCGTTTTACCTTTTGGCCTTCACAACGCGTGCAAGCTTCACACGCGTTGCGAGCTTCACGCCGTGTTGTAAACTTTACAACGCGTTGTGAAGGCATAAGGGTCATAACGTCTTGCCTCAACGCTTTGTGGATCTATTTTTTATGTAATACGGGTGTCACATATGTGCATGATTATGATTGGCCGAGGGCGCAACGCGTTGCCGAAATGTCGCAACGCGTTGCTACTTTCTCACAACGCGTTGCGGCAAGACGTTATGACCCTATGGCTTTCGAACCTTCGCAACGCTTGTGAAGCGCAACGCGGTGTGAAGCGCGCAACGAGTTGTGAAGGCTTGCAACGCGTTGGGAGTTTCCACAACCGTTTCTAGATACTTTGCACGCGTTAGGGTCTAATTTTTGAAATACTCATCAGAATTCGTCATTTAATGCCTCAGCCGCAACGCGTTGCTACTTTCTTGCTCGCAACGCGTTGCGAACTTTACATCGCGTTCGCAATCCGTTTATGGCTTGCGATAACCGTGCAGTATCATGGGTTGGACTAGATCACATTATGACATATATTATGCATGGTTTGACGTCGTAATTTGACGTGCCTCAATTGTTGATGGTTTGGCATTCGTTTCACCGTTCTATTGCGTGTGTATCGCAATTGAATAGCGGTTCCCGGCGGCAAACCTTTGACACCTAATAAATATTGTTGAGTGTCCGGTAAAAATTTGTTAGTGAACATTAATATAGTTTTTTTTTTCATCGCACACTGTTTTTGCATTATGTTTGTTCATTATGAAGTGTTTCTCTAAGAGAAGCCTACCAATAGACAGTACTAGAGACTTGCGAGATCAATTCATTATCAATTAAAATTGTCAGCATTTTAAAATTTTGCTCTTCACTGATGGATTTTGAGTACGACTATAAAAATAATACTCTAATTGACAATGAATGTTGCAAACCAACGCCTTTTATGGCAAAACACGCATCTCAAAATCGCCTTTTTGAGATTTTACCTATAAAGTTCATCCGTTTTTGCTTTTTCTTGTACACTACAAATTAGCTTAGATTGAATAATTTAATATATTTATCATAATATCATATTATAATCATTTTGGCTTATATTCCTTCAATTTTGATGGTTGAGTGAAACCATTTTCAGAATTAAAATACAATTTTCAAGTTTACGTAGTTTATGCCAGAAAAATCGGAAAAGCAGTTATGGCAAAATACACATTCAGATTTCATTGCTGAACACAAATATCTCGTACACAAGACATAAATTCTTCATATGTGTTGTTTACAAACATTTTTAGTGTGATCTTATCCTCTTTTAGTTTGGTCTTACCTTCTGTAGTCCCATTAAGGTATAGCAAAACATTGGCACTCATAGAGTTTTTATGGTAAAACAACGTATCTCTTAAGTTACGTAGTTTTGCATAAAATAATAGGTGCATTTGAGAGAAAATGGCATGTAACTTAGAGATCGCAGTTTTGCCGAAAACAATTACTTCAGAATGGTAAAACGCACTCGAGGTAGGATGTTTCTCTCGAAGGTAACATTTCGGCATATAAGACTTTATGAAATGAAAGCAGCATCCCCAAATTGCCCAGAAATAACTTATCCTCAAAAAGTCCAAAATTTCGAGTTACGTATTTCTGCCATAAAAAGCGTAAGCGCTAGACTAGAGAGCTTTTAGCAGGTGGTATTAACGGGCTGGGGGGGAGCTTTCCTTGTAACCAACTAAAATAATTCTATTGTTTAATAATGCACGCGTGATAGGCACCCCTGATAATGCACGCGTGCATATGAAACGGGTCATAATGCACGCATGCAATTCCAAATCGGTCATAATGCACACATGGCATCGTCAAATTTTGAGGTAAGCTGCATTCGCGAATATAATTTTACGCGAAAACAAAGAAAAACCACTCGAAATAATTCTCTAGTGGTTTATGATAAGGATAAGGACCTAGCCGAGGGCATTCGACAGGATAATCAAACGCGACCGTATGGGTCATTGCAGGCAGCCCGCGACCCGAAAAAAAAGGGTCGAGGCCTGCCTGCACTGACCCATACGGTCTTGCAAGTGCAATTATCCTGTCGAATGCACTGAGGCGTGGTCCGTATCCTCATATACTTTGAGAAAACAATAGTATCAAATCATTAAATTAACATATTTATTTTTTTTATTTTTTTTATTTTTTTTATTTTTTGAGTTTTAAATAATTAAAAACACTTCTAACTCCAACACGTCCAAAGTTATACTCTATTAATAGTGCCAAAAAGACCGACGCAATTCATTGTGATTAGTTTGTTTTGAAAATGATCTGGAAGTGCGAGAAAGATCAGACTCTCTAAGAACGCTTAGAGTGGCTTAATCTTTTCTCGCACCTCCCTGGCAGTTCAAAACAAACTATTAGTGATGAAAACGCGTCAATGAAATTGAAAGAAAGATAGACTTTTGATAATGATATGTCCATTCTCTACCCTCCGTGCAGTGATGTCATAACATTGACGAAGCTTGTACGCACGCTCAATGTATGGCATCGTGGTGCGCGAGTGTAAAAAACGCCGTTCGCGTTAAGCCAGCGCGTGCGGTTTACTGGTTGCGCCCGTCAAATCCGCGCTGACGTCACGGCACAGAGGGAGGGAAGCTTCAGTATCGCAGCCTAAACTTCTGAAAGGCTTTCTAATTTACCAAATTATAAGGAATTTTATATTTAAGATCATTTGTATGTCAAAGTATCGTCCTTTGAGAGTACAAAAAGCTTGTTCTCGTTAATTAAGATATACGCGTTTCGGAAGAAAACAGTACACATCCCATTATTTGGAATGGTCTGCGCATGTGAATTTAATAATACTTTAAAAGAGAAAACAAATATTTTTTCAAACACATAAGTGAGACTGACACCATAGGATTGTAGATATAAGTAGTAGAGGTATATATACGATGCAGGAATGTTACTTGATATGAGCAGTGAAGCCGCTATCAATGAAGACGGTATTTCTAGTAGCTAAAAGGTGTGGTGAATTGTGTGACCCGCGTGCATTATATGAGGACCCGTGAAATGATCTGTAACCGTGCATTATCTGATGACCCGTGCATTATCTGACAGAGCCCAGTGGCATTCGTGAAAAAATAATGCACGCTAAAAAAATTAGATAATCTAACACGCAGAAGTATATTTACAAAGAAATAGCATATACAAAAAGATGAATATAAAATTGGTTTAAAACAGTCATCAGCAAAGAAAATTGTGATTTTTTTACCACAATATTTCGAGGTGAAGGACACGCATCGACTGAAAGATGTTCTATTGACCTTCGAGACCTTAGGTCTGACTAGAGCTTTGTATAGACCAGTTAACAGCCCTGTTGTGTACATGTTAGGGCCTGGTTCTTGAAATAGGTCGGCCGACTGTTACACACTGGGCAATTGTAGCTGTTAGAGTTTTAGTTACTATGGGTACATAACGATTCGCAGACATGGATTCGCAGGAAACAAAGAAGTGAAGTAGGGTGTTTAACTGGTTATAAAGAGGCAATTCATGTCCATGGTCACGGTTGACTGGTGGTATGTTCTTGGCTGGAGGAGCCTCTTTGACCAGAGGGGAAATTATCGCTGCATCTCTCCACAATGTATGCGTTTTCCCCAGTGTGATTTGTCTTTGGAGTGTCTCTAACACTTTAATGTGGCTGTCAGATTTAGGTGTAATGTGTTCTGTAACTTATATGAGAGCCTGCACTTGCACATACACCCCATCAAGTTACCGTAGGAAGCAACCTTGCGGTTTTGATGGTAGACGCAATACAGGATGTTGAAAATCCCTATTCATACTGTGATAATATGATGGTAACCCTAAACGGCAGTTTTTGTTTATATGAATGGATTTGAGGGCTTACAATTTCAGGACAACAATGAGAAAAATACGTCCTTTTATCTGATATCAAATCGATACTACGATCCTTCCGGGTAATCAGGGGGTCCCAAAGACTATCGGAAACGCACCTTTAATTGACCAAGGGTTTTTCAACTCCCATTATTGCCCGGGGAGTCAATGCCCCCCCCCCCCCCCCATCGAAACCCTTCCCGAAGGGAAATTTGAAGGTCATACGACAATCCCAATCAACAGCATGAAAAATGAAATTTCCTTCTTTCGGCTGAAATAAGGGCAAAGACCTGTTTTCAAACACGCGAAAATTGGGCAAAAGACGGAAATTAAAATGTGCCTTGGCGCTTGTACAACAACCGGGGTCAATATGGTTTTTGGCGGCTTTTCCGGTTATTTTACTTTATCTGCAAATGCGAAAAAGGTAACCTATGCGAAAATGTAAAACTTAGTGAGTTTTTTATTTTGACCAAGGTTATCTGCCTCGTGACATCAAAAGAGAAATCCTTAACCAACACAAATAAGCGAGCCTTGTGCACGAATTATTATAATTCTATAATAATATTACAGATTTTTAATGATTTTTAATTGGTTTGGTTCAAGAATTTGGTATTTCCAAAAACAAGATTACATATATAAAAATTACAACACACTTGAGTTAGGATATACTTATTGTCCACAAGAATGTCAACTAATGTCCACAGGAAGCGGTGCAGTTCAACGATGGATATTCTCACAGCGAAGACTGTCAAAATGACAGCAGCAAAGTCACACTTAAAATCAAGGTAAACTCCGTTGGAATCTTCTCAGTCTGAAGATAATTTTTGTCCAGCAGTTCAAGACGACAAGGATAAATAAGTTCCCTCGACGACACTAATATTCAACAGTAAATCAGTCCAAGTGATAACACGATTCTGTCCACAATTTGGAATCATATTTTGATTCCCAGCAATTTCTACGACGGTAGAATAATTACAGCGGACTTAGCTCACATGGAATGTAAATCCGGTTACTAGTACTGTGCAGCTTAAATTCTATAGCTAATTGTTACTGTGGTTGCTGGCAAATCTAACCTCCTGCAACTCTGCTTTATACTCATTTACACAGGTTGCCAAGTCTTAAAATAGAGATTACCACAGCATCATGCATAAACATAAGCTAGCACTGTCAAATCAGTTTTCACAAAATTTTACATCATCGAATTGCTCATTCACAATTTTATAACTTCAGGGGGAATCCCCGGATCATGTAACATGTTTTTGAATCTCAAGGCCATAAACCAAGTTGACTCAGTTTCTAAATTTACATCTTGGGAATCCCATTTATACTCTTGTGCAATCTATCTAGTAAAACAAAACTCCTGGTCTGATCTCAACATAGCACTTGTGAATCCCCTGCTCTCTCTTTAGCATAAACAAAGTTTTTTCCCGTGAGAAATCTTTTTCAAATAAAATTGAGCAATTAATACTTAATCAAATTTGAGGGTAATATATCAAGACAGTGGGATAAATGAGCTAATGTCTTTATGTTATAAAAAGCAATTTTAAACCTGTAAAATAATATTTTTTTTGAAACGAGTGTAAATCTTTTGATATTCACCCTGTAGAGTGTATGATTGAGGGAACCAGGAATTGAGTATAGCGTCCCCAGTGGCAACTGGTTCAAGCTCGATACGCGGTATTGACAATTTGATTCGATATTTTCGTAATTACTTTAGCCACCTGATCCCCTACTCAACAGTTGACATTTCTGGTACTTAGAAGTTTATATGAATTTATCTAGCATTTTTATTCTTCATATAACTGTTTTAAGGATATGTGGTAACAAATCGATAAAAACTATAACATAAGGGACCGTAACCGGGGCCGGTAACTTGAGTCTGGGAGGTAAACTGAAGTCTAGGCAGGATGTCAAGCCTGTCACGGGTCATGTCACGGCAAACGGACCTTCATGTTTGTTTTCTTTTGGGGCTTGATAAATAAGTCTTGCCGATTTGAAATTCAGGTGTGGTAGTTTAAAGTGAGGTAGTGACCGTTTCGCATTTTCGTAACCATTTACTCTTTTGCGGAGGGAGGCTACGTGCTGTTTCCACTTGACCGAAGTTGACCTTACGGCAAAAAAAAAAAAAAAAAAAGAAATGTTTTTTTTAAAAAAAACATTTCCAGTCAATAATATCGTTTGCGCGTAAAGGATTATGGGGGCTGCTTCATCGCTGCTTGTGGGTGAGGGCTAAAGCTTTACAATCTATGCACAAATCCAATTTTTTAAACATCTAGGGGCACTCAATTTTTAGTCTTCTTTCATATTTTTATCTTCGTTCCCTTTCGAAAAATGATAAATATACAAGTCAATGTTAATTGAATATATAAATTTCAAGATTTTATATTTAGATTTCGTTGATTTTGCGCTTTACGTCTCGCGAAAAATGCGCAAGATAATCGTGAAGCTGAAATATTTTCATTTTTGGGCGGAAAATAACAATAGCTCCCATTCTCAGCTGAACGGACCTATTGGTCACTAAAGATCAGATAAGAACTTGGATAACTTTTAGAAGGACAAACGGTTATCTGTTTTGGATTTTATAATTAAAAAATGACATCGGGACCTTGCTATCACATTATTGAGACACGTAATTTGTTTTTAATTTAATTCATTTTGAATCTGCAGCCTAGAGTCTGTGGGGTTTAAGGAAGTATAGGGTCGTGTAAAGATTTTGGTTAACTAAATTCCAATTAATAAGCGTATCAAATTTGCGATAACACCGGAAACAAAGTCTGATACAGGTGATTATGGTTTTAACCTATCAGGAGTTGGTTTTTACTAATTTAAATTAAAAGACTACCTACGCTCTGCCCCACACTGGAAAAACTTCCTTCAGTAACTTGTTACTCTAAATGGATTGAGTGTATCTTTTAAATCTGAGCTAATAATGTAATGCAATCTTCATTGTTTTTCGTTCGGATATAAATCACCTTTCAACTTCTTATACCGGGTGATACAAGTGATATGTTTTTAACCTGAGGAGTTATGATTACAATAAAGCGTCATACGATAGACTGGGGCAATTCAAATGTCAAGATTCTTGATTAAGATCTTACTGGTTCGGAGAGTGTAAAGGAGGCCATCCACATCAAGACTTCACAGAGTGACCTCACCGTGACTAGGGGCGGCACCGTCTTTCCAGAGCCTACAACACTCTCCTTTTTTGAAGAGATTACGTGAACCTTCATTCACGGTCTGATGATCTCGGACTTCTCATCATCCAGGGTCGTCGAGTGCAAATTGTGTAAACACATATCGTAATTTCATCATAGTGCGCAGTTCACACCCAATAGAAAAACGTTTTACACAATTTGGCACTCGCCAGGTAAAAACAACTCTGTTAGTGATCAAACTACAAGGTTACTGGCGAAAGCTCTCAGGTTCGCAATAAGTTTACTTTTAAATCAGCATAATGTAGGTTGCATTATCCCTAACGTCCCTTACTCGCTTCAAAACCCATCTGAATCACGGAGCGGATCCTGCCTTGGGTTAGTGGAAATTGCTCCTAGATCTAGACCAAAAATACGCTACTCACTTTTTGCGATGATTGTCCGTTTTTCTTCTAGGGAGTTAGGGATATAAGCAAACAAACAGGTTTTTCCAGTAGGTAGCACCAAAACCTAAATGCGAAAAATGTGTTTTAATATTTTGTTGAAACGAACTTTTCCCAGAACTCCCTCAAATCACACCAATGGTAAGCAGGTTGTAAACATATTAAATGTAACATTAATATCGTATTTCGATTTGCCCGTGTAGACCGATCCGACAAATCCTCTTGAGTTGAATGATTTCTAAATTAGCATTATAATGAATTTGATTACTTAATTCATGAGTGAGTCTACTTATCTATTCAATCAAATTCCATCAATTCAATACACCTAATTTGGCGAAAACCAATAGCCATTATATCTAATTTTAGAATTTAATACTACACTACATGATCATTACTGCCGGGAACAGACTTGGAATTTGACATGATTTCATTTGATTAAATATTTTTTTACACTTGCTGCAAAATCCGATATGGACTTAATAAATGCCGTTTATAATTGTTATTAATATCTGTGCGTAGAGACAAGTTTAGGTAAGTTTCACTTCAATTGTAACCATTCGATGTGAGAAGCGTTCCTGGCATCACAATAATGTCTCTATATTTTATAATTGCGAAGCACTTCTAGCGTTCTTGTTGTGTGTTGAACCTCCCCGCCAGAACTGCCTCCCCCTCCCATTCCCTTTTTGTATTTCTTCCTCCTTTTATTCTTTCCTTTTTCTTTCTTTCTTTCCTTTCCGTTCTAACATGCTTTTTTACCTTATTGCCTCCTCTGCCTTTCTTCCGGTCTTCCTCCTCTTTTTCCCTCCTTTCTTCCGTTCTTCATTCTTTCTTTGTTCTTCGGCTTCCTTCATTTCTTCCTTCCTTTTTCCGTCCTTCCTTCCTTCCTTCCTTTCTTCCTTCCTTCCTACCTTTCTTTCTTTCTTTCTTCCTCCTTCCTTTCTTTTCTTTCTTTATAATAAATCATAACAAACCGCAAATTCTACGGGGTCTCTATGCAATGTGGTCAATAAAAAATTGAGTCGAAAGGCATGTGGTTTTAACTCCATTTTATTTCTGCAGTGCGAATGATGCTAATTGAAATAATTACATTTAACGAAGTCGTACCAAAGATTAATGTCAATTATTTTTCCTCTGGTTCGAGACCGTGTATTTCTCCGAGCTCCTACTAGTTGACTAAGAATTCTCTCGGGTGTATCATTATTTGGTCTCGAGTAACATTGAATTGAGTTTCGCATCGGTAGAATATTCTGCTAGCCCATGCATATTGTCATCTTCTAACTACATCATATATAATTCCGGCCGCTTAGACTCTAAAATCAAGATGAACTAACATTGGGGGTGCTCGTTTCTTTTGGTTATCCCGTTAAACACAGTCCCTCGGTGGTAATCTCACGCCTACTTTGGGCGAGAGGACCGTCTTCTCAGACGTGTTTTTTTTTTTTTTTTCGTCTTATTAATTCAATAATACTTGACTGATAATTCTCTCGGGTTGTATCGTTTCTTGATCCTCGCGTACATGGAATTTTATTTCGCATCGTCCTAGATGTCTGCTTGAAATACTGCTAGATGTCTCTTCTTCTCAATACATAATACGGTGCACGTGAGACTCTAAAATAAAGACTGACATCATTGGCGCTCGTTTCTCTCGTATCCACGTAAACCACAGTCCTCTGTGGTCCAGTGCTAAATCTCACGCCTAGTTAGCGCGACGACCTGTAAAGAAACTGAGTGTCCCCCATGAGAGAATGTCCTAGCTTCCATAGCACATGTAACGGAATAACCCGGGGGGGGGGGGGGGGGGACCTTGTAGACGAGGCCACTTGGATACAGTGCTGAAACACATGATGCGTACAGCACTCAATGGAAACACTATAGACAGATGGGTGGTAGGACCTCAGTTCCACACGGACACTGTATTATAGGACACCGGGTTCGAGACCGTGTTTTTTGCGTCTTTTTTTAATTCAATGCTCGCCATTTCTCCGGCTCCTATATAATAATTATTATTTTTGGTTGAAAGAGTCATTTTGAGCGGATTTCCTTTTTTTCGAAAAGTAGTTATGAATATAAACATAGTCAAAGATAAATAGGGAATGTGTGCACGATATGAAGATATTGAAATGTTTCACCTGATAATTTTATTAGATATGTCATTTTGCACAGCCCGGCAGGTCACACCATTTACGCTCCATAGCATCTGTACTGCTCGGTCACAGCGCCCGCGTTCCGTATCCGCATCGCTAACTGGCCGGCTATTCTTAGACTGCGCTACGTCATGGGACTCCCCCAGCAGCCAAACGCTGTGTTAAAGGCTGAACAAGGAATGAAAAAAAAACGGGTTTCCTCGGTACCCTGAATCGCGAATCGACGAGCAGGTGGTCGATCTGATGTTTGAAACGGGTTCCTCACAAAAAAAACCTTAGCTCACTAGTTTTTTGGAGTGCCTGGAGTTTGCTGACTTGACAGCAGCAATCGATAATTGAGCCAGCTGATAAGGTAAGGAAAATGTTTGTCATCGATCGTATTTTTCACGTTTTTTCCTTTTTTTTTAATAAACCTATATTACAAACTAGCCACCTAACGAGAAATCGTTTACGATAGGCAATATTTGCGCATCTCCGTGTAAAAAAAATCCCGAATCAACGCTATCTGACGGGGTCCGAATATGTAAACAAGTTGTTGTGTACTGGATTCAAAAATGGGCAGCGCTGTGTGCCAAGACGCGGTGTTAGATGTGAGGTGAACGAGCCATTTTCTCTCTACGATTAGAAACCAATACTGCGTTTTTTGACCACGTATTTTTGTGTTTGGGGTCATGGTGTGTGGGGTGTGTGGGGTGAGGTGGGTACTGTGATTTGTGTGTTTATGTATGTATGTATATGTGGCAGGTATGTGTGTGTGTGTTTGTAAAAGAGTGATTGTGTGTGGTGTGTTTTTGGTTTTGTCGAAAACATGTTTGTAATTTCATTTACCTTACACGACAGAAATCTGTTCGATCTGATTAGCATCACCGTAAAGATAGGCAAAAAGTAATCTCAGTCATTCTAAAGGAGTCAATTGACAAAGCGATGTTTTTATCACGATGGTGATGTGTAATACTGGCACGGGCAAGTCCTCTGATTTATCCATTTACATTCAAAATTGTAATCACAGTTGAAATGTATTCTTTAAGGAATGCCACTGTACACGGTTCTGTAATCGCTTTATGAATAAAAAATGCAATATCGGCCTCACTATTTTAGTAATTTACGTACAATTAACACATTTAAATACTCGGAAGGAAAACCATCGACCTTGTAAAACGAATTAACATTAATAGTTTCTGCTGAGGGTGATGCGCGCATTTTCTCAAACGTTTGAATAACTTAAGAAAAGTTACAGAAGAGTTTAACATTACAGAAAAATGTATGATGGGCAAAATACTAGAATTCTCGTGAATTCGAATGAACAACAATTCCTGTAAATGTTTAAAGGCATGGTAGTTTTTTCCAGCTAAACCCTCCTATACCTGGGCAATTTTTGCCGGGGGGCACTGACATTGGAAGAGATACGGTTATGTGTGGCCCTTAAGAACCCCTTTTTGCGTCTCTCCATGATTCCAAGACCCCATTGAGATAATTTCACTTCTTAAGTTCCCCTTTTCAGAAACTTTTGGCCCCATAAGGAGAACCTGAATTTTAGCCAATTTCTCTCCTAAATTGCAATTTCTCAAATTTCAGTTTCCCAAGCCCCACTTTTGGGAGACCATCAGTTCACAGCCCCCAATTCGGAAATCGGGGCCGCAACTCCCTACCGGGTCTTGTGGCGCGGGTATGCGGGTTTGGGGGTAATGAGGGGCATAGAGGAATAGGGGGAGGTATAAATTGAGGGGTTCGTGTGGTGGAGGGTTGTGATGGTGGGTGGGGTAGTGTTGGCGAAGGTTGTGGGTCTGAATTGATTGTGAGAAGGGGGTTAGTAGATTGGGGTGGGATGATAGGTAGGGGAATGTGGAGTTAGAGGTGGAAGGTGGACGGAGGGTGAGGGAGTGGGGGGGGTTGAGGCGAGGGGGGTTGAAGGAGAGGGGGGGGGATGCTTTTGGTATGGATGGGGAGTGGGGAGGAGGGGGGGGGATGTCGTAGAGTTAGGAGAGGGATTAGGAGGGAAGTGGAGGGGCAAAACGAGGGTGGGGGGAATACGTAGAAGAGGAGGAGTTGGAGGGGAGAGGTGGTTGGGGAGTTATGTTGACCGGAAGGAGGGAGGTGGATTGTTGTGCGGGAATTGGGGAGGTAGGGGGAGTAGAAGGAGGAGTGGGAGACAGAGAGGGTGGTTTAGGGAAAGTGTGGGTGATGTGTGTGTGGGTTGGATGTGGGGGGGGGGGAGGAGAGGTAGAGATGAGGATGCGGGGGGTGGTGATAGCAGGGGATGAGAGTGGGTTTGATCGGATATAGATGCGAGGAGATGGGTGGTGGTTGGGGGTTGGATGGGGAGGGGGTGGGGTAGGGGGGTTGTTTTGGGAAGGGGAGGGAGGAAGAGTGAGTGAGTGGGAGAGTGGGGGGTGGTTGGATGAGGGTTGGATGGTAGAGTTGGAGGGTTTGTTGAGGGGGGGTGAAAGAACACTAGGGTGGTGGTAGTGAAGGTGGGGGGGAGATGGGTTGGGTAAGGGGGGTGAGGGGGGAGTAGGTGAAGGGTTGGGGGGGGAGAGTTGGGGTGACAGGGTGGGCTGGAAAAAAATTTTTTGGAAGCACACACCCTAATTATGGGATAACCACCCCAATGATTATCTTATTAATTATATAATTCATATAAATTTGCTTAGCGAGTCTTCTTTCGATTGATTCAATAAGTACAAACTTGCCCATTATGACTTCACTATGACTTAATAATCCAGGTAGTATTAAATACGGAATATAGGGTGGAACATTTATTTTACCATTACTTGATCGAAAAAATACTAAGGTGGTACTTAATCTGCGTATATAGAACGAGTCAGCTGCCATCATTTAGAGGGAAAAACTCATGAACTAAAATCTTTTTCTAAGTTAATATTAATAGAAATTTTTATTTACTTATTTTTCAGTTTCTTTTTCCCATTGTGTCAGAAAATTTCAACTTTAAGGTAACAGTTTCAAAACACTGAATATTCATGAATTAGTTTTAAATTGATATTCATAAGGTCCAGCGAGCTCCTAAAATCGGAGCGCCTTCCTGGAGCGCACTTTTCGACACATATACCACCATATAAGTGCACCCCCCCCCCCTGCACCATCACCACCATCATCCACCATCATTTTAAGAGCACTATTGTAAATCCTCCAAACCCCGGTTGTTGGTTTTTTTTGCATAAAAATTATGTAATTCATCACTGTATATTCCAATGATGGTAAGTTATGGCGGGGTTGGCTTCGTCCATTGCTCCAAATAGGGACAGAAATACCCAAAAATCTTCGATTTCTTCCTCGCAAAATAAAAACAAAAGAGATCGGATTGAAAGAAACTGACCAACACAAATACAGTTTACGTTTTTGTCCATCACTACGTGTATTTTGTTACTATGTGAATGCAATAGTGTGTCCTACCCCAGATTGGTTTTAAACATGCCTACCACCCAACATAAATCATAAAGTTTACGAAGCCTTCAGGCACCTGTGTGTAACAATGCAGAACGTTTATCTTCACTATTCATAAAATCAGCTTCACCTGCTTTCCACTGACACTATTCCTGGATTTATTTTGCGCTTCTTTGAACATCTAGGGTTTAGCTTTGACTATTGATTGAGACAGTGAATGGCCCAACCCCTCAGGGTTGGCTAGCATAACTATAGCGCACTCTCCAAAATCACGGACTCAGTTTTCATATACTAATCCCCTCAATTTATACCTCCACCAACGAAAAACGTAGAGGCCTATTCCACTATCAACTGGAATCAGTTTTTTTTATAATGATTTGGCCCAGAATGGATTTTTTGGTTGGGTGCCACCCGGGGGTGTTAGAGATGGGGTGGGGGGGGAGAGATGGGGGTGTATTAGGGAAATGGGAGGTGGGGAGGTTAGAAGGTGGTGAAAGTGTCATTGGCTTGAGGGAGGTGGGGAGAGGTGGAGGTTGGAAGTGGGAATTTAGGGATAGGGGGGGAGTGGAGCCGGGGGTGGGGTCGGGGGGGGTGGGTGGTAAGTTGAGAGGGAGGTCGAGGTGGGAGGAACGAGTAGTGGGGAGGGAGGGGTGGGTTAAGGGTAAGGTGAAGTTGGTTCGGGGTGGGGGAGTTGGGAGTGGTTGGGTGTTGAAGGGTGGGGGGGGGGAGGGAGGGTGGGGAGTGCCGGGCTGGTGTGTAAAGGTTGTGGTTGGGGGGGGGGGAGAGTTGGGGCGATGTAAAAATACTAATAAAGGAGATAGTTCGGTAGACGATGTACTATTGTACCTTGCTTATGGTCATGCACTCACTTAACGGACAAAGATATGAATGTAATTTCTTTGTTTTATGTATGCTCATGTTTGTGCGCTTTTTGCAGTTAACTTGAAATTAGCAACCTATGAAATCAGGTTCAAAACATTTAGGAATTAGTAATACTTGTATCATTAACCAAGTTACTCTGCACGTTAATGACTCAATAAAGACTTATCTGGGATGAATATACTACAGAGGCATCACAAACACACACACCCTCACACACACACACAACCATCATCATCATTTCGTACGGGCCTTAAAATTCGAGCTTGTTGCAAGCATCCCATCTGGTGATTAATTACCGTAAAAAAATTGAGGGGGTATCGCCCTGATAGAATAGGTTGCTCATTATCGGGTATACTGCCTATTTCTGAATGGCCGCCGTTTTTTTGAAAAACGTCAATGTAATTTCATTTTAAAAAAATTATCCCGGACTAATTAAATTAAGTTTTACCTTCCTGAGTAGGCTTTAAACTTTGCCCGGGAACCTGGGCGGAATGACCCAGAGTGAATTTCCAATTAATATTCTGAAAGCTGTACGTGACCGGGAAATCAGTAATAATTTTGGCCTAGAAAAAATAGTCATTTCAAAGTGCGACTCGATTGTATTCCAGACATCTAGTAAATCCGCGATCTCAGGAACCCCTATCCGGCCCCTGGCCGCCGATTGAGAAATAGGTCTCCGAGGGCGCAGACTGAGTAAGTTAAATCGACACACTATCAAAATATATGCTAACCTCTTACAAAACGAAAAAAGAACAAATGAAACTCAATCTAACCTATGCAATCAGTACAAACTTCCTGTGCCATTCCAAGATTTTGATCAAGCCTACCATGCTGCATTCGGGCACAACCTTGACGTTGCGCCGAGAGATTTCACTCGTTAGCTGTAATATTCTGTGGGGACGGGTCGTAAAAAACTCGCGATTTCATATTTGTGTCAACCTTTGGAAGCCGGGAATTCAACTTTAGAAATCTACAAGGATCAATTAAGGAACCTAGTCAACCAACTTTTATCGCTATATTGGTGGAATTGAATGCATGAGAGGAAAGGACCGACACCCAATCGGACTCAATCTTGTGCGTGTTGCTGTCTGCTGCGTGCATGGCGTTTGTGGCATTGTACAGGTATTTTGCATTGAAAATTCTCCCTTTTTGTAAACACATGAGTCATTATGTCAGCGGTATTCGAAAATTGGCCAACCAATTTATCATTTGTTAGTTTTTATCCTTCTTATCCATGATAGAGGAGATCGAGATATACACAGATATTCATGTTGAAGGGTCTGGACTTCCGAAAAAAAAAGGTAAAAAATAATAAAAATCAATATAAAATACAGATTATAATTAATAGCTTTATTTAAGCACAAGCAGCTATCACTTTTCCCCAGGGTAATTAATCATAACTCACTGGTCCAGGGAAAAGTGTTAAACAGTAAGTGTCGCAAGATGGCCGCAGGAAGGAGGCATGTTTTATTAATGTCACAATTGGCAAATAGTTGGGGTAAGAATGTGAGTGATAATTTGAGAGCACAAAAAAGTAAATTAAATGGCATTTGGTATTTCACGGCGTGATCTTAACTTATGATGGCGGCGATTATACACGCTCCGGGGGACCAACATCACGAAGAAAACGCCCCTGCTATCTTTTCGACAAAAAAAAAAAAAAATAAAAAAAAAAAAAAACAAAAAAAAAAAAAGAAAAGAACCATCAATAAAACTATTGATACGTTTTTCCCCGCAATGTTCTCTCCTTACTTCTGGACAATTGCAGACTACTCAGCACGAGTTGCGTTTGGAGATGATCTCGGCAGTAGATAGAGGAGGAGCCGGTGTGAAAGCAAATATTCCGGCGTGCGCCATATTCCGGGGCTCCAGAGACGATACCATAATGACAGGGACCGTCAGAACCGCTAGCGGGCAGCTTTCCGGGTGTAAAATACCTACCGTAGTCGGGAACATCCCCTTCGTATTGGAAAATTAACTCACCATTTCACCAGTTGGGTGGCAATAACCGAAAAACTGGTGATGGCAGCTTTAGGTACTACTCCAGCCTCTATTAGCTTTTACTCTTATCCGTGTTTGTCGGCGTGTGGGGGCCGGCCCAGAAAACTGACGTATCGTATTTGAAGAACAGTTTTCGCTTCCGTGCGTGTTTTCTCCGGCATAGTTGTACATTATAGTGCATATTTCCTTTTACTCTATTAAAATGAAGAGTGAAAAATTCACTCGAAATTTCGGATAATTTTAAATTAACTCTAATCGGTTGGATTTTATCTCTAAAAAGCGAGAATGCAGCCTGACACCTTACTCGAGGGTTTAACCGAGCTCACTCTTTACCGAGTGGCTCAAAATGACCCCTCTTCGGAGTGAAGCCCACTCTGCACTCTTAACGATCGGCTGTTAGCTCTAAAAGAGTGAGAAAATACTCTTTTTTCGGAGTGAACTAACGGCCAATCAGAACCGCTGCAAATCGCGTGATTATTTCGAACAACATGGCGACGAGTTAGGCGAGACCGCAGCAAATGGTAGACCGAAGTTGAATTTAGTGAAGAAATCATATAGCTCTTTACGGGTGATTATATTGTATGTGTCGGTCACATTTCATAGCATTTACAGACAAGGTGTGGAGAAGCATTAAAATGTTATTTACTTCTCTCACTCGTAAATACGTAATATAGTCCTGCGCCAGGCTAGGCCAAGCCTGCGATTGTACGGAACGCCAATCATGCATGTCATGATCATCACGTCATACATGCCACAATCGTGCATGTCACACTGAATCTTGCCAATGATGCTCCACAATATTCAGGGTTGGTACATTTACCGACCCACTTTGCCTTACACGACTCAGAATTCAGCAGCCTTTAACGGAATAAAGTGCATGTGATACTGTGCCTTTATTTCGCAAAGGCTGCTAAATTCTGAGGTCTTGTCGGGCACAGTGTTGTCAAGTAAATGTACCAACCTATTCATTCATGTCACGATGCTAGGATTTATGACCTACACATACAATATACTCAGCAAACTAACCACCAAAATTCACAAAGAATCACAACTCAAAAAGAGTGAATTGGCTAGTTTCACGCTATCCCCCACAGCTCTAAAAAGTGACTAGTTCACTCTAAAAGGAGTGATCACTTCATTCACTCTTTGCTTAGAGTTTACTTTTTTCACTCTTCATTAGAGTGGACTCACTCTAAAAGATGCGTCACTCAGCTGGCGTGAGATTTCACTCTTTTGGAGTGATTTCACTCTTTTAGAGTGTTTTTTTCCCACGAGGCTCGTCATCGCACTCGGAGTATATGCCAGAAGAATTTCAGCTGACGAGTCATAGCTCTTTCTACAAGGGGCTCCGTCCTGTCCATATTGCTATATAGATGTGGCATTTTGGTACTCTCTGATGTTCAGCATAATACGGTAGCAGAGTGTGCCAAATGGATAATCCACGACTCGCAGCCATATAGCTAAACTGTAAAGTAGGTAGTGTTAAACAGTTTAACTTTGATGTTGAAATTGGATACTGTAAGACTTCCCATGTTCTGATTGTTGTAGCACTGGAGGAGAAATACATCAAAAGCGCCAAATGGATGTTGCTTACAGTACCAACTTTCTGGTATCAACTCTTCAACTGGTACAGAGAGGGATAAGAGTGCTGAAATGTTGTAGCTTGTAACCCAGTTTCGGGTACAACGCTTCAACTGGCCCATAGTACTGAATTAGTTTGTGTAGTTGCAACGGATAAACAATCCAAAGTAAACCAAATATTAGTCCAGGCTACAGATTCTTGATACCTAATAATCACCTTGTTTTATTAGAATATATAATGTTTTTTCAACGTTCTAGCCATTTTTTTTATGTGATTCTGATCCGATGGATGGCAGACAGCAACCTTGAGCATTTTTGTAAAAAGCAAATCAAAAATGGCCACCAAAACACAAAAACATTAACTCTTTATTCCTCAAAAGTTTGTTTTTTCATCCTGCTCGTTTAAACATCCGTTGTGACAATTAACATCGGATTCTGTCACCACGTAATCATTTTTTTCAATATGGCCGCCATACATTAAATGGTCTGATCCGTGATCGATTTCTGACTGAGGTTGGTAATTTGGTATCGATCCTGTGTTTTAAAACAGTTAAGAAATTAATTAAATTATAAGACATATTTTTTTAAAATGTGATAATAAATGCCGTCATTCTCGATCCAAAGATGGCTTCCGATACTCTAAGATGGTTATAATTGCTAGATGTTTCCAACTAGTACTGCAATGCTTGTGTATATACCTGTAAGTCAATCAGATCAATGTACACTCATTAGGTTAATCAGAGGTTCGATACACGAAAGATGGTCATCCAAAATGGTATCCAAATGGCTGGAAATGGCACTTACTAACGCGAAAAATCCGATCACTATAGTCCTTAGAATATGTATCTTTTTTGGTAGTTTTAGGCTCCCGTTTGTCATCCATTTTGGGGTATTTGATGATAACGACTCAATGACACTTACGATAGCTTTACTGGGATTTAGGAATGATTACTCCACCTAAAAAGCACAAATATATAACTTTAGCCCTACTGCGTGAATGAAATTACTGACCTTTACTGATTGGCATTTGGGCCAGCCATATTGAACGCCTATCTTGGTCCCATCTTGCAGATATCAATCACTTGGATTATGTTTATTATATTTAATGCTCTGAGCAGTTTGTAGGAATATACACAAACATGGCATCAGCCTCTTGCATTTAAGTAGTAATGAAGTTGCCATTTTGAGCCAGCTGATGGTTTATGATTTGATTGATTAGCAAATTGTGGTTGAAATCTATATCATATTGGTTTCATTAATATATTGACGTTTCTAAAGCATTGGTAAGTATATCAATGTTTACGTTCACGGTCAAAAGTAGATAAATATGAATGCTTTTGTTGTATTGGCGGCCATATTGAATCTCTTAATTAGGTGGTTAATGAATGCACATTTTAATTGGTCCCCCAATGGGTGTTTTGACTGGACCGGGCAAAAATTACAACTTTTGGAGTATTAACATATGAGTTTTTTAGTGTTTTGGTGGGCATTTGAATTTTTGCATTTCCTCGAAAATGCTCAATGTTTTTCGTCTGGCATCCATCGGATTCAGATTCAGCAGTAAAACTGGTGAGAAAACACTGAACACATTATGATATCTGTTATAACAAGTCACATTGTCTGTA
Organism: Ophioderma brevispina; assembly: GCA_023653785.1. Lineage (NCBI taxonomy): Eukaryota > Metazoa > Echinodermata > Ophiuroidea > Amphilepidida > Ophiodermatidae > Ophioderma > Ophioderma brevispina. Next base: position 8,730 of record JAMKCH010011310.1, on the reverse strand, counting down.
CCTGGACTATAACAATATATAACACACAGGATAAAGTGTGAACACGTATGAAAACGTTTTTTAAAGTAGACAAATAGTCAAATTGAGCCAATGCTTTTCAAATTCAAAGCGGATGAAGAGTTCTGATCCTTAGCCAGAATTCGACTATAGATAATCCCGGGAAATAGTAACATGTTCATGTGTTGCTTGAGTTAAAATTTGCGGCTAATGTCTACCAGAGAGATGAGATCTAATAGATCTTAGATGTTCAAAGAACGCGGACAGAGAGAGAGAAAGTTGTTGTCTTTCCAATATGGGAAATTATACGGTTTATTTGCATTACACTTTTGTGCGTCATTTGTATTCTGATTACTGTAGTTAAAATAGGCTTGCGTTTATCTTATTTTGTTGTGACAAATCCAACTTTCAAGGTTTTGATCTATATGGTTGTGAAGAGCTAAATGTTCTCCGCATCAATAGTGACTGATACGACAAAACGGTTTGTCGCAAAAGGTCATGCAAAAACTGGACATCAATCATTCACGGGTTGTCCTCAAACCAATGGTGATCCAACTAGTTGATTTATGTAGTACTACAGTATACTACTGTACTGAGCTTAAATTATGGGGAGAAAATGTGAATCCAATTCAATAGTACTGAGCTTGAGCATATGTTTGGTAGTCGCATTACGGTTTATTCGCATTACCTTTGTCCACATGACTGATTTCAACTTTATACAGTTGTTTCAAAATCTGAATTCACACCATTTAATACGTAGAAGAATGTCAGACTATTCAAAAATCTCAGATCTAATGAAATGGACCCTTAGTGAAATCAGAACCCTATAGCGCAACATTTTCCAGCAGGTTTAACTATGACACTGGGTTGCAGCTAGTTCGTTAATGCTTCAACGTTAAAGCTAAGTTTGTTGTATTGCAACATATGTGGTTTGATCTGTAGAGATAATGTCATTAATAGTCCTATAAATAACATCATCTAGAATGGAAATTATCCGGCAAGGAGATCCAGTCAAGACGACTTAGGTTGAAGTCTCTCAATGATCTCCAGTAGGTGCAGAACTGATCCGCAATCTCATCATGATAAGAAGTATATTTGGATTCACTGCTTGTCCCTTTTTCCGTGCTCTAAGTCTGTCAGGCTGGACTACTGCTGTTTCTTCTTAAGGATGTGTCCAAGAAATTCCACGCCTCCAACTACTTCAAAACAATGTGCTAGACTGTCGTTTCAACAGCCGAAACATACTCACACATCCCCCTTCTTCATGAATTACATTGGTTAACCGGTTTCCCAACGCATTCAATTTCGTACTCGCTAGTGCATGTCTACAAATCCCTGAGAAATTCTTCCACCTGGTTACCTCTCTTCTCTGTTCATCTCGAAATCCACCTATTCCCTCTGCTCCTCAAGTGCACCCTGTCCTTGTGTTCCAGAATCTCATAAGCAGGCTTGTGATAGGGCGTTTTCTATTGTTGTGATGAGGCTGTGGAATGCGCTACCCTACTCCATCAAGAATGCTCACTCAAACCTCCTTCCCAAAGCTCCAAATCGCATCTCTTTTCCACAATATAGGTTGCTGTTTGGTTCACTCCATCTTCTTGCTTCTATTTCCTTTTCTTCACTCCTTGTATCCTTTGGAAATTATGCGCTTTACAAATCCCAGTTATTATTAGTAATTATGGTGTTGAGTCTTGACTGCTATCTGGAAGAACTTTTCAACTGGTTTGATTAGGCTGAGATTCAAGAGGAGGAATTAAGTTCATTCACCAATGTTAACAACTTTGGTATTCTGACAGCTCATACTTGGATTATGAAGGGGGCTGAGATCTAAGGAAGGTAAGCTTAAGATTTCTCTTAGTTTTCCGCTAGAAAAGTATACAAATATTGCATTCTTTAGTCGAAGCACTGGATAACACCCCACTTCTAGCCATTTCATGAGGGCAGGATGCACCGAGGATCAATTCTGGTGAATCAAGTCCTAGTGTGTCAAAGATTGCAAATGACGATATCATATCCAAGATGGTTTTGCGCGTGAGAGAGCGTGGGCATGTAGACAAATAGAGAATAAAAGAGGGTTAGTATGTGATGGGAGATATTCGAAAAAGGTTGAACTAATCACATACTTAGGAGGGATGTGAAGGTGCGTAAGGAGAGACAGGATAAAAGTAGAGATGATGAGGGGCCTAGTGAGGAAGCGTTGATAGGGAAGGTCTTTGATAAGATATTAAGGAGTGTGGTGCCGTTTGGTGGTGGGTAGGGTGGTAAAGGAATGTGGAGCGCGGTCGAGTCGATGAGGGAGTGGACGTAAGACTAGGGGTAGGGATTCGGATTGAGAGGAGAGGCATGGTGAAAATAAAGGAGGTGAATCGAACACATGTAGACAGAGGCTGGTCAATGTATTGCGACCAGCGCTGGTTGTAGGAAATTCGGAATAAAACTTTCCACCAAACGTTCGAGCGTAATGCCGTCTATATCACGAGGTGAGAACATACGAAATATGAACGAAAGCCACTACCGACTAGTTATTATGAATACCTAGGCGAAATTGGAGTTATTTGTAAAATGTCGAGCAACCATCACATGCCGTGATGTGTGGGTCGGTATGTCAATAACAGTTCCCGTAGAATTTTGGTGCTAAAGTTGCTTTTCTTTACTGTTTTTCATTCATCGGACCCCGACAGTCATAACATGATGGGGTGCAAATTTTCGGCTGCTGCCCCTTTCTGCAAGGGGAGAACTCTTACTACTGAAAAATTTAAAATCGAATCGAATTGTGGTTTTTAAAGGACATTAACATTTTCTTCTCCTTATAAGGATTAGACAAACGTATATATTTTGCCTATGTTTTCCGACCTTTAGTTAAAGCGCTATAGCCTCATAATGGTTCAAGTTCACCCTGGGGATAAAACTTTTACCCAATGCTCAGATTTTTTGTTGACACTGGGTGTAATGTTTGTAATTGTCTCATCACGGATCCACAAATGTTTATTTTTACAGTGTGTGACATTTGGATGGCTAATTACATAGTAAAATGTCGCAAGGGTCTACATGGTCTATGGAGGTCACCAGAACTTTCCCTGGATGTCCGCAATGGTGGTATCAAAAATCAATTAAAAATGGCATTTTTCTGTTTCAGTATGACAACATGAATCTTTGTCACCACTTTCAACAATATTCGGAGCAATTGACACCCCCAGGGGCTATACCGCTTTTAAAGACACTATTCAGGGGATTTGAGAATATGTTGCAATTTGCAGAATAGCTTCAAAGTGAAGGATAAGTCCTGTGGATCCTCATAAGTTAACTTTTCCATTTCCTCCAGCTTAGAATTGAACAGAAAGGAAGAAAACGCGGCAGTGTTCCAGATCCGATTCGCCTTCAATTACGTGTTGTAGTAAGTGTCCGTTCGGACATAATGATAACATCTCTGATTTGTCCTATTAGGTTGGCTTCTGGCTCTTCCAATTTTCATGGTATGTTAGGATACCTGTACGTCTACATACAAATGCCAAATCTGATTTTTTGATGATCTTTTTTCGATTTGCTGAGTTCGCAATCATGATATGGTCTTTAACTAAAGTTGGAACCTAGGCAATATAGACTTTTTTGGAATCCTTAAGACGAGACGAACGCGTTAGTGTACATTGTAAACCAATTTGACTCGATTTTAAATTTTTTCCCTTTACTTAACCGTTGCCCCCTTGAAGAAGGGGCATCAGTGGAAAATTTGCACCAGACCATCATTGTCTGACAGTTTTGGCTATTTGAAACCCAACATCACAAATCATTGTAGCATGAAAATCCTACGAAATCACCAATCAACCCACACTAATTGCGCATGACTCGCACCCTAGATCTAGAGGTTGTAGGTTCGAGTCCCTCCACAGCTAAAGTTCTGTTGCAATTATTAAAAATTTAATGCTACGTTCACTCTGTTAATCAATTCTTCTAAATATCTGTATATGCCTCTGACAAGCATTCACAGCGGTTAAAAAGGTCGTCCTTTCATCCTTATAGGAAATGAATTTCAAGTCGGAGTCCTGATCTGTCAAAACATTTTTAACCCGACTGTAGCGATAATTACTTGACAACTTGCAGGGGATATCACAATATGAAACTCAAAAAACGTTTGACTCAAAGCACGTCTCAAACTTGAGCCTTAAGTCACAAATGTTCATTTCCAGTCTTGACTCTTCCTGAACACAGTCTTTGTGTAAGGTTACTCTTCAAAGAGTGCCGAGTCATGACTAAAGTCGATTATAGAAGTGGGCCGTGACACCCACTTAATACTTGCGCTCCAATCTTGCTTTAGTGATCAATATCATAATATGTGTGAAGAGACTTGACAAACAGAAGTGGGCCACTTGCTCAAAGTAGGCCAAGCTAATTACGAAACTTTTGATCGGCAATTTGTAACAAAGCGCTGTACTAAAGCCGCCGTTAATCTTCGGCCATTAGTCCAACGTATGTTGGCTTACATTAATGAATACAATCAATCAATCAATCAACCAATTCAATCATCCATAGCAACAATAAAACCACAATAGCCTGTACAATTAACTATTCGAAAACATGCTGAAAAAAGCGCTACACACAGAATGTGTTGTGTGTTGCTCATTGATTGTAAAGTTAACCCTCTCTACCTGAGCCTTATTTTGTAACAAAACCACGAAAGTGGATTTGCCACCCCTTCCCGTGATTTTCGCTTTTGGACATCGATTCCTTTAGGGTCACAGGGAATTATAGAGTTTATTCTTTCCATTGGAGGCAAAATAAGCACCCCTTCTCATTATGACGTCACTTATGACTGTCACAAGTTAAGGAAAGTGTTGAAAACATTGGATATAGGGGTGGGAAAATTGATATTTCGCACTTTTACTGACTCAACAATTATTATAGCCACTAAAACGCGCCTGAGTATATAACACTCTTGACTTCCAATCAAGTAGAGCCAAAACCAGCTTGAAAAGTGGATATGCCCACCTTTTTTGGTAGGAATACTTGATTTTGTAACCATTACGAATAGTTTAGAACAAGAATGTTAATATGATTCCTGAAACGGGTTTTTTAAATAAGTTGAGTGACATAGTGAGAAAGCAATTCCGCGGGTTCTTGAAGTGCCTGAGAACGTTTTTAAGTTCATGGCGAAGTATTTGTACAGTCTCTTTAGGTTGTCGCAGCATTAGACCGAAAGCGTTAAAGTTGGTCTTTATGGAGTTTCAATGGTCACTTTGTGACCATTTTTGTACCCCCATTTATTATGGATTTACCTCCCTCCTCGATTCTGCCCACACTTTCACAAGGGGCACCCTAAATTTGTTCATTAACCTTTCATGAAGAAAAAAACTTTTGATCTCCGCGGTTACAAGGAAATTTTCTCCAGCTGCCCCAACTAAACACTAAAATGAATAAAAGTGCGGGTTCAGAGCATAGTACCATTATGCTAACACAGCATCAGCTGTTGTGGGAAATACTCATATCCACACGTTAGAAAAATAGTAGTAACTATGGCACCAAATCTGTCCTTTCAATTTCTTCGCATTAAATATTTTAAACACAAAAATACCTAATACTGCTACTGTACTGGCTGTACGGGAAACATTTTTGCCTTGTTGCAAGGACTGGTTTCAGTGTGACAGCAAGGTTGGAGCTACGCATGCTCATGATATTACTACTAGTCCATCAATGAAAACACACAGTTGTGTCATGTCTTTAATAACAGGAGTCCAGTGCGGAGTATTGGCTCATTGCTCTGCCTACAAGAATGATGAGTCTTTCGGTCACTTGTATAACAACCGCCCCAGTAAATGTCTAAGGAAATCGACATCGTCTAGGCCTACCATTAGTGGTTTTCTCGATCAAGCACTGCGAAGTGGAACGGCTTATTTTCTATAAGGAGTCGAGATAAGTGGCGTACATTGGAATAGATGCCTCAAGATAACCAAGGTAAATATTCATAAGCTTTTAAAAGTGTAAAGGGAATACACGAATCTAAATGCATAAACTATGATGCTCATAATTCTATTTAGAAACAAATAAAATTATTAGGCAAATAGTCATGATTTTCACCATGTGTCCTTAAGTGTTAAAGCAATGCATATCATTTACGGTACATACAAAGTACACTCAATTTAATTAATAATTACATATCAATGATTACATTGCCAGATTTTTTACAATGAATGTATTGTTTAATGCTGAATGCCAAGACATCACTGAAACACTAATTCTTAATTGTAATTCTTAATTGCACAAGAGAATGCCATACAGACTATTATAAAAATACCACGCGTATAGAACGATGATGGTCGGCTTGACAATTTTTACTTTCGAAACCTTTCGTTATTACGTGAAAAAAAACTAAGATATTTTACTAATTAGAACCCTTCAAGGAAGATTAATGTCTATCACTGTCGGGGGATTAGTTTTAACAGCAAAATTAGGTAGAAAACGCTTATACCAGGACATTTTGCATTAAGATAAAAGCGAAGCAGTAATTTTCATATCCTACCGTAAATTAGGTCGATTAGATCACACTTCGTGTTAGAACCACCGTCAAATTATCGCCCAAAAGACTTTGCCCATACTTCCAAGATGTGTGTGGAAAAATAACTCCAGCAGAATAATCGATTTAAAAAACAAAGAAGTTTCGATTACAAGACTTTTTTCTCTAAATGTGACCCCAACAAAAAACAAGGAACAAGACAATTTTTTTAGATTTTCAGATTTTTTCACAGATAAACTCGAGAATTGAGCTTTAAAATAAAACCGAAACCAATCTTTAAGAATTTTAGATAAAAAAAATGAAAAGCCCAGGTGTAGTTTGATGATTTTGATATTAAAAGATGCCAAATATCTTCTCCTTAAGTAAAGGAATCGAGAGGGATTACCCGAATTAAATCAGTAATTATGAGTAGATAATCTATTCATTGGCTTCTCTCATACCTTTGAAAGTTAGCAATTACTACCTTGCAAAGCATAAATTAGCAAAATAAAAGGTCAGGGAATAAATCTTTTATGGAAAACCTAACCGTTCAAACATGCCTGGCGACTAGTTTCCTGGTTATGGAGCACACCGCAACTTTAAGGGTTGATTAACAGTGTGCGCTCCTTTGTAAAGCAGAAAGTAGGGTTAATTCGCGCGCTTTTATGTGGGTTACAGTTGTCTAGGGAAAAATTACAGCAATGTTAATGAGAAATTTTAATAACGATTTAAAATTATCGCCTAATTTCGGATTATATCACCCCTGAGATTTCTACCCTATGGGAAGAAAGAAAAGGGCAAAGAAATACAAACAAGATTTAAAAAATAGAAAGTTCAAACAGATTATCAAATTCAAACAAGACGCCGCCTTTAGGGGAAACGAATCAAACTAATCTCGTTGATTGCAACTGGGACCTCAGTTTAGAAATACATCTTGAATCTAATTCTGTAAATCGGGGTCGAAATTAAAGATTAAAATAAAAACCTAAATTTTGCTCTGATCTACATCGTATCTATCAACAATCTCGTCCTATCTACGTATTTAGGATAATGCGACCAGTACAGTATAGATTAGATTATGAGAAAAGAAAAACAACTGTATCAACGGATTTAATCATTCGCTAGAGTGATTTCGTTCTCGTATAAAACTTTAATTGGATTTGTTTTGTAGTTGTTGCCGACTCCACATTGCAACCATTAATTGTCCTTTGGGCTGAGTTGCTACTGTTGAGGCTTGGATTCTTAAGTTTAGATGACCTATGTTGCCATTCTATTTTGTTGTTTTATAATTGAACAAATAAGAGTGTAATTATAATAGCATGCATTTTATTGTTTTAGACGCCGTGTTCTCTGTGAGGCGCGATATAAATATTTATTATCATATAACTACAATAAATTGAATGAAAGAAAGGGTTGATCGAGCTGGTCATATTTGGAGATTGTGTGTGTGTGCGTGAGATTGCCGTTTTGTGTGTGCATCCATGGTTTTAGATCAGAGGTGTTTTTACCACGCGGAAATTCTTTCTTACACGTGTAGTATTTAAAGTCACAAGAAAATAAGCGCAGGGGTTAGAAGGGTAAAAGGAGGTTGTTAGGGAGCGGTCATCATTATTTATGCCGGGGGATGGAGGATTTCAACCATTTTGTCGGCAAAATTTTCGCGCCCCCCCCCCTCGCCGCTTCCGTTCAAAATTTTAAACTCCCTTTGTCTGTGATTTCCCATTTAAAAGTTTGTTCCCCTCTGTCTCTCATTGATGAAAAATTTCACGTTCCCCCCCTCTCTCTTACAAAATCGTCGGGGGTCCCCCTCAATCCTCCACCCCCCCCCCCCCCGGCGTAAATAATGACCCCTCCCTTAGTATGCCGCTAAAGCTTCGAACCTGGTAGTAAGTTTCTGTATAGCGCCCATTACAATACACAAACACGCTGTCTAAGTCTAGGTTGTTTGGACTCATTACAATGCATTGCTCATGCTGATTCAGCATAAAGTGACGAAATGAATATTTTGATGAAAAAATGTTTTAAACCCCTGAACACTACCTGCCTTAAATACACCATGCTTAATTAATCATATATTTCTGGCAATAAACAGTAGAACTAAAGCTTCCAAATAAGTTCCCTTTAGCCCTACCACCATTCTTATCAGTGCTGATGGCTAACGAAATCCCCCTAAGTTCCAGCTTGACCAATCCGCAGTTAGTTCATCATGGCGTTTAACTCTGAGCCGTCTATTGTTGACTGCGATGCCC
>JAMKCH010011309.1:0-32452 GCA_023653785.1 Ophioderma brevispina | reverse complement strand
TCATAACAATGAGAGAAGGAATGCCTAGCTGTCAAATGGGCTATAGAAAGCCTACAGTATTATCTGCTGGGGAGAGAATTCAGAGTAGTCACAGACATCAACCCACTCAGTGGTTGAATGAAGAAAGAGAAGACAAACGGTTGGACACGGTGGAGTATGACTTACACCATTGCTTCAGGTGGAACAACGTAAAGGTTCGCTTGAAACGGAATGCAGATGGTCTTTCCCGCAGATAAGCTGGTTGTGTGGATTGAAGAAAACTTGTGACAGCTGGCACAGTTGCCTAAATTATGTTGTTTTCCATTAGGCCATGTATTGTTAAACTCATGCCAAAAAAGCATGAATCTTTTTTGTTTAGAACCTTCTCAGATTCCAGGAAAGGGAAAGCTGGAAAAATAGATAGCTTTAGGTTCGCATGTGTAGACTGGTGGATAGTAAGCACACCATACCTAAGATTCTTTCCAAAACTTAAATCAGTTTTGATCTTTCAAAAATGAGGGGGAGTGTGTGGGGGGATGTCATTCCTAGAATGTTCTATTACCATCCAGTTATTGTAGTTAGGTATGATGTTAAGGTTACAGCTACCGATTGCTTTAGGAGATACTGTAAGGACAGATTGGGGGTCTTTGACTTTTTAAGACTTTAAACTTCAAAACCCTTATGCTACATTAGCTATATCTCCTGTTTTTGAATATGTTTTGAGGTCAAAGATTCAATTTTGTTGTAAATCTATAATCAGGCTGTTTTCCTTAACTCAAAAATCCAAATGGCCACCAAAATGGCTCCCAATTGGCTGCTATTACATAAATTATCTTCTCACTGACATATACTTTCCTTTGCAGTTTTCCTGCAAGGAAGCTAGGTCAAACGTCGCATAATAGGGAGGGTTGTTTAAAAGCAATAAGCAATAATCCCAAAAAAGGTATTGTTTCTAATTACCAAATAGTAGAAATTTTTATCATCTTTAGTCTATTCGAAAGAATGACTTGTTCTTTTTTTTTGATGTTAGGGTATTTGCCTTAATCAGAATTGCAATTTCCCCAAAACTGCACAATAAAAACAAGTGCGAACGCTCAATTAATACTCATTCGAGAAAGAAGTTAAAAAAAAAAATTTCGTATAATGCAGTTTAGGTATATGTTCACATAAACGCATGATTAATGATAGGCCTAAACACCCGTACGTTTGCAACAATGTCAAAGAAACAGAAGAAAACAATAGGCCATCTATTTCTATTTTTATAACCAAGTACCACAAATGGAAACTGAGTGTGAAATAATATATAAAAGATGAATCCAGAAATTCAGAAATGGGAGAGAAATAAAATTTGGGTGTGAAAACACCTCAGAGGGACTTCCTTAGTACTTAATTCAGGTTCCGTCTTTTGTACCCGGTCCCTTTTACAAAAATTCTCTATATTTATTTATATCTATTATTATTCACTTATTTATATTTATTTCATTTATAATTATATATTATTATTCGCTTATTATAGTTTTTTAGGATATTAATTATTTGTTGTTTCTTTATACTGCTTTTCCTTGTTCCGAAGTAATTAAGCAATTTATATGTCATGGCGGCCCATTTTGAATTGAAAACATTAAAGGAAATCATGGATAATTTAGATTTAGACTTAAATCATCACACATCTACTTGAGAAGCCAAAGATTATAGCTAATTTAATACCTCATATATAAATCCCTGTCATCTGATTAGTTAAAAGTGGAGACATAAATTCAACTAGCTTCAAGAAGTGAACCAAAATGCCCTGGTGAAGAGCCGGCATAGTTCATTAACTATGCTCGGGACACCTCTTCCCAGCGCGTAAAGGACTGTCGTATGAACTATTCATCCGGATTATGAGTGTCAATATTGGAGCTGGTGTAAGCGATGAATTGAAGCAGATCATCGCATTTTGTTTACTCCGTACTGTGATGTAGCGTAAGTCCTGATACAAACAAGAGGCAAGGAAATAATGGCTGAATCGCAGCATGCTTTGAGCTTGTAGTATGACGATCTGAAAGGAATTAGCGATGCAGCTCATAGGGCTATACCAAACGGCAGGTAAATACACCGTGACGATTTTTGACACTGATTACGGCCATCTTCCGGTCCGTTAAAATTTGCCGAATTCGAGTTTCAAATGTTCAAGGAAATTTGTACGCATCTTGCCGACAAAAAATGGCAAGAAGTCGATTACGGCGATCCGTTTTGGACTCCAACATCCTTCCTCAACCATAAAGGTTTAATGCTACATTTCTTCACAAGTTTTGGACCCTAATTACACAAATGTTACACCATGCTGCACACCATGGCCTACACAGGGTATAGGCTTGTGTAGCATCCTGGCTGTTTCTTTCAATCAGATGACAAAATCTAGATATATCATAATATAAAACAAGTATTGACTGCTTTTTTATTTTGGATGCATGTGGAAACTATAGGCCCGCGTTGATCCGAAAACCATACGTGCCCTCGCTTACGCCACGGGGCATGTTGGTTTCGAGAGCACCTTAGGCCCAATAGTTTCAACATGTCCCCCATACTCAAATTGGATAAATGCATGACAGCTATTTTTGGCGGTCATCTTGGATTAAAAATTTTCCCCAAAAAAACTAAATGAACGATGTAAGGAAGGCGGGGGAAGCGGAGAAGGGGCATGGGCGTGGGGCGGAGAAGAGGTAAGTGGGATGGGGGAGGACGGACTGGTGGATGGAGGATGAGTTAGTAAAAAGGTTGAACAAGGGGATTCATGGGATTTTGGATATGTTGTTGTGTGATGTATTCTTCATGTCTGTGAAAAAAATCAGCTCAATAACAATCTTTTCAACGTAGTAGTCTTCAGGGACTATACTAGATCACTGCTGCAATGACGACGAAACTTAGAATGCGGGGCAAAATTACTGTGATGATCTTAGTCATCATGCACCATCCCCCTTTTATGAAGTGCATTTATAAACAGTGGCGGCACCAGAACTCTTTTTCGGGGGGGGGGGGGGGGGGAAATGGGAGGGCAAATGTGAAATTTTGGCAGGGGGCCAAAGTTTTAAATTTCTGTGGGGGGGGAGGCAAAATGTCAAAAGTTTGGAGATTCTTAAACCCAATTTTGGCAATGAACGCTCAATTCTCCCAAAATTGGGCGATGGTGGTCCCAAACGTGATTTTCCCAAAAATTCGTCATTTTGTCTTTGGCCGGGGGGGGGGGGGGGGAACTGGGGGGGGGCAAGAAAAAAAATTAGGGACCCCCCCCCCACCGTGGCGCCGCCTGCATATAAAGATCTGATGCGACACAGACCATCAAATACTTCAACTCCTAATGCATGATCTTCGAATTGCCAGACCTGACGTATCAGAAGATGAGGTGCGTAGAGCATTATGTGACTTAAACAACAAAAAAGCTCCTGATAAAGCCGGTATGTTAGTCAGAGTGAAATCTGAAGTTTGTGGTAATGCGCTCATGCTCTCTTGCTGGTTAGTTCTCATCAATGTGGAAATGTGGTGAAGTTACTGATGTGTTTAAATAAGGTCTTACTATACCGATTCTCAAGAAGGGAAAGTCTAGACACAACCACGGACAGTTATCGGGCATTACCCTCCCATCAACTATTGGGAAAGTATGTGAACAATCATCTTGAATAGATTGAAATCCTACACTATCCCTATGCAAGGTAAGCTGCAGAAAGGTTTACCGAAGGGAATCATCTTTTATTGCCGCCTTATTCTTCCAAATGATGAATGAGGCTTAGACACCAATACCGAAACTCTTCATTGCGTCCCTTGATGCCAGGAAAGGAAAGCGTTGATGTTGTGTATCCAACATATCACTCAGATGCATGGGACGTTGATATTTTCTGGAATTGATCCACAGTTTGGAATGTAATAAATAATTGGGATTCTTCAACTATCCAGCCAAGTGAGATGGAAAGGCGACCTCTCTCGTGTTATACAGTATTTGAATGGCGTTGTCGCCAGAGTGGTGTGTTCTCAGCAGTAAAAAGGTCATACATACTCCAATTTGCTATCTATAGAGAGATCTACAACTGAGTTCAAAATCAGGCACGTTATACTCTGGTATTATATACATGCGATGATGATGTACTACTTACTGCACACACAGAATGCGATCTCCACATATGCTCAATATAGACAACTGACATGCCAATAAGGAAAGACATGTCCTTCATCAGAGAAGAGTTGTCGTTTTATGATCTTTAATCGCCAAAGTGAAGATCCAAGATGTATTACCCACGGGGCATCACAAAAAAAGGGTCATCTTTACTGCATTCTAGGCATCCTATGAACAACAACAAATACTTCCACCGATTCAAAGATAGGATCGATTTGCGAGAAAAACTGCCTATATGCACTGATGGGTGCTGGTCTACATGGCCGTCAACGGTATAAGTCCAGTACATCTTGGAAATGTTTAACACTTGTCATCCCCAGATACCACATTGGGCTTGAGTTCTGAATCTTTCATGCGAAAGAGATCCAGGAATTAATTGATATCATAAAAATCTCAAAACAAAATTCAAAATCTTCCCGATCGTACCTCAGAATGCTAGTTGTCTTCATGCTGGTTGGCGACCTTTCGATAGAAAGCCATTCTCAAACTCAGGAGTTAAATCTCTTGGCGCTATATTGTAGATATGATGTCCTTGAAGAAGAGATCGCTGTAAGGCAACTTGCTTTGAGATTGGAAGTCCAATAGTTGTTTCACTCGTGTGTATAAGTGTACCAGAGGTATTAAGTTCCAGATTCATCATATCTTACTCGAGAACCCCATCAATAAGACAACATGTGTGAGCATAAGGCAAACTTCATGTCAACTCATACGGGAAGGTGTGCAGTTGACAAAATTCTGCCGCTATTTTGAATTCCACTATATTCAATATTAAATGCGTGTGGTATTAGAAAAGTGCATAATGTGTGGCTAAATGGACCAAGTACAAGGGGATATTCAAAAAGCTACAGTTAAGGCAGGTTCTATATACACTACAAGCAAACAGGAGCCCAAATTCAATCAATACAAGGTTGATGGCACATGAAAGTGTGCAACCATGGTATTTCGAAAAATCGTGAGCATTTTCTTGGTATAATGTCGAACTTTATAGGTACATCGTACTCCTTAATTACACAATGACTAATGCTATACTGATAGACCATGATGAGGAAGTAGGAAGAAATCTCATTTCAATCCTTCCTATCTAACCCCAGTTCATCATTGACTGCTCATCACAACATGCATGGTTTCTGCCTTTGATCCCTTTAACCATTGAACCAATTACTAGAAATGTGTGCTTTAAGCACTGCTAGACTCCGCCGGAGAAGGAACTGGGCTAACCTCTCGGCTAATATCATTACTGACCATTACAAACTGCAGATAACTATGTCTATCATTTGCCAATATTGACAACCATTTTGCCCATTGTGGTCTACACCAATGTGATATTGATATATGCCAATTGTGTGTTTACCTTGCCAACTTTGCCAATTGTGACATTGTGTTTCTACCCCTACAAGAACAAAGGTGAAGAAGTGATTGCAAAACAGATTACAGGGTATTTCCCTCCTTAGTATTGTCGGCAAGTTTTTTGCCCGTGTTGCGTTGATGCGTCTTCAAGTCCTGGCTGAAAAGGGGTGTATCTGGTCCAGTGCGTTTTCGTGCTGGCAGTCTACGATCGATATGATCTTCTCCATACGCCAAACTACAGAAGAAGTAGAAACAACAGAAGCCACTCTAATGCTTTATGACCTGACCAAAGCCTTGACCTGGTTAGAAGGAATGGACTGTTCCAAATCCAGAAGATTGGGTCCACCAGGGCTTCTGCGCATCATCAGATCTGTCCACACTGACATGAAAGCAACGGTACAGTTGACGGCAGCCTTCAGAGGCGTTTGACATTCGCAGTGCTGATTAAGCAAGGAGTGTTTTGGCCCCAACGCTCTTTGGGATATTCTTTTCAGTACTTATGAAGCTAGCATTCGGTAAAGCCACAGAAGGCATCTACATCACACCAGTCTGATGGTTGGCTCTTCAATCCTGCACGGCTTAGAGCTAAGACAAAGGTTCATCAGATAGTGATTCGTGACATGGTTGTTTGCTGATGATGCGGCCATAATTCACATTCCCAGCAGGAATCAGCGATGCTCATAGATCGCTTCTCATAGGCTTGTAAGGACTTCGGACTTGTCATCAGTTTGAAGAAGACTAATGGCTTGCCCAAGATGCTCAAGAACACCTGTATCATAATCGACATTACACACTTGAGGTGTTCCGGAAGTCACCACCTAGGGTCCACCACCATCAGTGACAGGTCTGTCGCTCGATGCAGAAATCGGCAAAACGCAATTGGTAAAGCTGCAGCTACTCTTTTCAAACGCGTGTGTGGAAAAATCCGAAGCTGTCCATTAAGACAAAGGCCAGCAGTTTACAACGGGCCATGCATCTTCAGCACATTACTGTATGGCAGTGACAGACATGGAATACATACTCTAGGCATGAGAAGAAACCAAACAGCTCGCCATCTGCGCTGTATTAGAAGCATTCTGGGTGTCACTTGGAAGGACCTGGTGCCAAAGTCAGAGCTCCTGACCGAATTGGAATTCCCCACCATCTAACATTTCGTAGACAACGGCCGACTCCGATGGACTGGCCATGTCCGTCGAATGGAGGTGGCCGATACCGAAAGATATCCTGTATGCTGAGCTTACATCTGCAAGGAGGAAAGTGGTCGACCATGCTCCGCTACAAGGATATTTGTAAAGCGTGATAATTGGTACCCTGAACACGACATTGGGTCTGGGAGAAACGTGCCTGACATCGTCACTGGGCGAAACAGTGAAGCAAGACCTTGAGCTTGGAGAACAACAGATCAACAGCCAGGTGAGAAGCAGCGAGCCTAAAAGAAGTGCACAGATCCTTGATAGTCAAGCTGTGACACCTATATATGTAGCACCTGTGGCAGAGACGCCACCTCTTGGATTGGCCTCTTCAGCCACAGACGTCGATGTTCACCTAATGTGACCTCAATGTGGGCGCTTTATCAATAGTCGCTTGCGACTGACGGGGCCTGATGATGATGATGGTTTCTACTATTACCCAGATAACAATACCAATGTTGGGCCAATGTTCGGTCCAATGACAGTCTTAGCATTGGACAAATGTTGGCAAAACGACATCGGCCGACGTGTTTGGTCCAATATTTACTATCTACAACCCAAAAAATTATTCCCCTTGCTGCAAAGTTTAGTTAGTCAAGCACGGTTAAAGTGATGGTGTATCTTTATGTTTAGAGTAGTGTGTTAGAGATGACTTATTTTAATACCTAGCTTCTCCAGTCATTTTGATCCATTGGCTTGTTTGTGTGCTTATATGTGTCTTTGAAAGGAATGTAACTGTTGGCAGATTACACGACACAGAGTTCTCTTAAGTGACACAAACATTCCCCCATTTAATGTTTTTAACTATTAAAATATTGACATATTCTTATGTGATTAGGCGGTAGATTGCCAGCCAAGGTCCCCATATAGAGCTTCCTTGGCATATTTTTTGAGCTTTGAGAATACTGCATGCCATGTGATATTCAGTAGATTTTCGATTTTATTATCCTCTCTTTGCTGTCGATGAACCTGTGCCTCATGTGTAATAGACCAATCGATGTCACTTCTTTTGTTGCTGCGATCCACCTGCGGAATCGTTATGGCCCATATATGAAACTCTAGTTGTAACAGTGCAGGCCGACCATTTCAAGATACCAGGCCATAACGTATTTACAAACAAACATTACTGTTAACTGGCTATACTCTATGATTATTTAAATTATTAATCAAATAGGGTTACACAAATTCTAAGAAGAATTCGTATGCCATAAACCCAAATTCTATTATCTTAAGAAAGTCGTAGAATTGTTGAAGAAAGATAGGTAGAGTTGAGTACTTAGTACTTGGATAGAGTGTGAATTGAACCAGATACAAACCCATAAATTATATTCGACGTGTCAAAATGCTGTTAAATAACAGATGTGAATTTTTAAGGGGAGTTTATAGAAAGCTTCAAAACGAAGTAGCAAAGTTATTTAAAAAAAACAATCTAGTCCTCTTGAGAACAATATTTTTTACCAATGAAATTCAGGATGAGATAAAGTCCTCGGAAAACAACTCGGTATATTGTTGTATGTTTTCTCCGTTATTTGGTGGATGCACCGCCAAGATATGCGAGTGCCACTGTTGTAAAAGTGTAATTCCAAATAATATATTATGATTACAACACCACAAAACATAGACAACACCAGGGCGAGGACGCCTGAAGTTCGATACTAGAGTTGGGATTTTGAAGTTGCCAGATCCTGGGGGCTATATGGAAAAAAATCCCAAATCGGCATTAATATGCTATGATTCCTCCAAAAACCGCTTGATGAATTCATTGCAATTTTACTAGACGGCAAGAGACATCATTAAGCAATTTGTTCTGCGAAAACTTTTAGTTGTAGAAGAATTTTGAGAAAAAGCATTTGAAAATTCAATTTTCGCGCCATTTCAAAAATCACCTAGACTGATGAGAAACGTTTTTTTTTTTTTTTATATTCAAATAAGTGTCAATTATCTGTATATGGGGTCCTACCAGCCTATTGACTCCACGAGCGTAAGAGCACGAATGTATATAAACGCACACGAGACTACGGCGCTCATGCACAAACGCAGGGGGTAGGCACATGCCACGTAACAGCAAACACAAATTCCAAACGGAATCAACTTCCGGGTGCTAGTCGTTTCACAAGACTTACCGGTAGGAGGGCGCGGTTAAGATAGCGAACGGTACACAACAGACTTACTAAAGGCCTATTTTGTCCTGGTCACGAATATTTAAATCTAATGACTGTTATTGAAAATTCACTTTTTGCAGCAGGGTTAATCCCTAACCCCGACGGATTTTGAAGTCAATAATGTTTTCGTAATTATCATTGATATGGATATAAGATATTTGGACAAAAAGGTTTATAGCGGATGATTTTTAAGTCACTGGGACCGAGATGCCATAGTAAATGCACGTATGTTCTTTATATTTTATTTCTGATCAACTTTATTACGGCTAATTTGTATTCATGTATTAATTCCGTAGCGCGTAGTTTATGTAGTTTAGATGTTTTCATTTATTATTAATTTGACTGTACCTATTTGTTGGTGAGGTCGAATAAAAAATATATCTGTTATCTGTTATCGTAGCAGTCCCCAAGTACAGTGTGGAAAATCCCCAATGCCCAAATCGAGCATTCGTGGTCCTACACCCTGAATCTCTATACAAGGATTGGCTACACAACAAGTAATTGTATAGAGATAAATGGCGCAAGGGCGCGGATCTTGTCTCCGAACACATACCATTCCAGAGACACCTGTTTAACAGAAGTTGTATGAACGTGTGCACGTTGTAGAGACATGCCAGTCCATACGCGTCACTACATCAAGAAACTCACTGAATCGACTTGATTCTGTAGTCTGTTATGTCGCTTATCCACATTCAATGGAACCAATTTGTATATATAACTGGACCGGGTCTTAACCACCTGCTGGGGCTCTTTTGGATGACCAACATGGCCATCAGTGCTTCAAGTACGAAGCCAAGGTTTCCAATCCTTGTATAGGAGATCAGTGGTGACCCCCCGACACAACGTATACCGACGTAGACAGGATCTGGCTCATATCGCACACATTTTGCTCAAATTCCTTTCCAGACCTGATTTGTCATAGTTGATCGCATTTTTTCGTTAAATTAACATATAGGATTCGGGGGGTTTTATGGATGTGGCCTTTTGCAGTAACGTTTTTGCACAGTTCTGACAGAAAAAAGACGCCATCAAAGCCTTTAACACCATTTAACAACATCTACGTCACCCTATGGGTTTTTTTCGCTCCATTATTTTGCACGAATGGAGCGAATGTATACAATAACACGCCATTCGTAATCAGAAAAGCCGACTGCTTTAGCGCGTTTTACGAGGGGTATTATTGGATACATTCGCTCCATTCGCGCAAAAACAATGCAAGAAAAAAAACAATACAAAGCAGGTATTACAAGATGAGCACAATTAGAAATAGATTGCGTTTGATAAAAAATCACATGAAAAATAAACGTGTTATACCCATATAACGAGTTAATTTTTGGTTCGTTCCTATTTAGTTTGTGTGTTGTGTTATTGTTTCTGTGTAGTTATGAATCTCACCAAGAATGGACTTTATTATTTTGTATGACTTGGAGATTTTCAAGACATTTTCAATATATAAATTCTTTGCTGTTTAAATTTTTTTGAATTTGACTTGTTTGATCTTATATTTCATGGCTTTGTTCTACTTTTATTTTATTTATTCCTTCACCTTTTGTTTTCGTGTACTTGCGGCCTAAAATATTTTGGTCAGTATTTGTTTTTTTTAATTGTCAAAATCTAACAGAAACTTGCTGGTCTTGGTATCTTTTGTGCGTTTCTTTATATGTATTAATTTGTGTTTCCCTGTTTATTTTGATCTAAAGCTTAAATCATAATCAATAGTAATTTTCTAACGTGTTCATTTGTGTAAAGTATATGCATGAAATTCAGTTGTTTCATAAGAATTATGCCGACGTAAAAAATTCATTTTTTTTTTTTCATTTTAAAAAGAGGACATTTCTAGGAAGCAGCGCCCCATTTTGTTCGAACCTGAGTTGTTTGACATTATTTGAAATGCTGTCAACACATCATCACACATGAAGTGATAATTAAAGCTGAATACCGTCTTTATTATACAGTGATAATTTTAGTATGCTTTGATTTTTCTGTCGTGCACGACTTACGCCAGAAATCAAAGCATGCTTTCTATAGAGCCAATTAAAGGTGCAAACGAGAGATTTCACAGGCGTGTCCTTAAAAAATGACAGTACTTATTTTGCCCTGATGTAGGTTCATCCAAAAAGATCCCATTCAAAAGGATAAGCTGAGAAATGTTTCTTTGGTACAAAAATTGTGACATTTCTAATTTCGTATAGGTGCAAATGAAATTCAAACCTGTTTTACATTGACATATAATCAAATCTAAAATCCTCTTTTCTCTCTTTAGGCATTTCTTGTAGCGAAATACAAGGTAAGATATCTATGAGTATTCTAATCTATAATGAAATTACTATTATGACGCAATATTTGGGTCGCCCAAAATATCTCGTTGCACCTTTAAGCCAATAAGGCTATGCGCTACACAGGTTTTTCATGTGTACATGTAAACATTTTTTTTTAAAGTTTGGTTTTAGGGTTAGAGTGTGCGTGAGTGCTGTCATAAATAAACAAAATGGTCTCCTGATAAAAATTTTAAAGGGGGTATCGATAGAAATATTTCCAAGCACATTTTTAGTCGGCCACGATTAAATAAGATTGAAAAAACTTTCCTTAAAAAACGAATGTGGTAAATGCGATTTGAAAAACCTGTATGCGCCAGCGTTAAGACGACATATTTTTGGCCTTATAGGAAAAAACGAGACCACGAACCTTCCACTATACCAGTTCCTATTAATCCTTTGCAGATACAAGCGAGAAAAATACACAATTACCGATGAAATCTTGTCCCCATATCGAGCCATAGTCGATCAGTATATTCCCGACTTATGATTCTGCCATCGGATTTACTCGATATCTGGGTTATGGATACAGTATGTACAGATCCTCATCCGTCGGTAAATCCATAAACTCCCTCAGATTCAATTGGATTATCAGATCCTGCCACATCAGTTTAGTTCATTTTGAACAACGAAATCATGATCATAATACAATAAAAATCTATTAAAGGATCCTCCAAGTGCAAGTGAATTTAGCTTGTAGTCCAAGATACGGGTTCATATCCACTTTGTATCCTCGTTATTACCGGGAAGTTTCCATCATAACAGTATCTACTCTATATTATCACACTACACCAGGGTAATGAAGTCTATGAGAGTACTCAAATATAAATGTACATCCACCCTGTAGCAACTGTGAAAACACATCAACTCCGCACCTATACCAATGAAATCACAGCTACGAAATGCATGACGCGGGGACTTGAAAATGCGATCCTGTATCCTGTATCCTGTCAGGATTCCCGCCTATTACATTCAGGCGCACCACGCTTTGGCGTGTCCACAAAAACTGGGCAGTAAAAGCCCAAAACACCATAAGTTTCACCAAATCACACTATTATGTAGTTTCTAGCCCAAGGTGACCATCACCAAATGAAAACCAGTGATAACAATGTTACAACATTTTTACACGTTTTCTCTTTACGTACGGACGTTTTTTCTCTCTGCTCCCGAGGTTCATCGAGCCATGACGCTTATATCAACATTTATAGGGTATAGTAAACGACGCGGCGGGATTTCTAATTCATTTTCCTTCACTTACTTACGGCGGGCTTTATTATTTATTTTTTGCTGATGTGTACTGATATTTATCACTTGACTGGATTCAATTTTGATTACAAATATGGAGCAACCTTTAATGACTGTCTCATATGAAGAAGACTGGTGTGACTTTGTGTCAAGGCGACCTAATGCTATGCTGTGAATTAAAATGAGACGCGGGCATGCAGTTAAACCATCTATCAACAAGGTTTGTACAAAGAAAACTGTCCTTCTAAACATACATGCTGGCATCGTCGTAAGTTAAACGATCCATTGATGAACGCGATAAATTTTGCTGTGAAATCGAAGCACGCCAGCCATATCAAGAACATGAACTATGAACAACAACTCAAAAACTTTGATCCAAATGCTGCAAGGATGACTATCCAGAGCGCGCTGGCCTCATTTTGCCTATGGATCAGGACCCCACGCTATCGCTAAAGCAAGTGTGGCGATTGTCAGTGACAAGAACTTGTGCGTAAACGTGAACTCTCTTTCCCCCCATCTCATACATCTTTGGCTGACCCCCATTGACCCCTTTGAGACCTACCCTGGATCCCCTTCCTAGTTGTGCCGTCATCGCCCGCACCCGCTGCTCCTAATCCCAAATTTTAGTGAGCGCATGCAGAATTCTGTGCATTGATGAATGCCACATACCCACATGGAAGGTGGCAAAACGATTGATTGTAGTTTGTGCCAACTACTCTTTCACCGTGCCGTGTCGAATCTCCCGAGCGACAGCTAAACCAGTTTCCTGGATTTGTCCTACATGTACCTGCAGAAAATTCCCAAGCTTATGCATGATCTTCTGGACACTGTATCAGATCTACAAAGAGAAATAGAGACTTGACACACCTGTACAAACGAAGACCAGCTGATTCTCAAATGCTTGCAAACCAACCGTAATCCGCACATGTCGGGCCAACTTCATGTCTATCCCTGCCCCAACCACACGGCCCATCCCCGCCCAGATCCCCGAACCCCCGTGCAGCCTGAGCCCTCCATCCCTCCAAACACGCCAAGTGGATGACGCGTAAAACGCGGGTCACAATCAACCTACCACGGCTACCGCTAGCTATTGTCTACTCATCGGGGTAGTATGCCTGAGAGACATTCATGACGCGGGCTACAAGACACTAAAAAAGTGTGTTAGCGGGACAACGTGTCGACAATACATCAAACTAAAGGAAACAGAGTTGACGATTTGTAACTGTTATTTTACTGTAGCAAAACCAACGACTGTGTGTCTCGAACCAAGCAGAAGAAACGGAAGAGCCATACAACGAGATTATTTTTTGAAGACATCCAGAGGAGGGCTCCACAACGGCGATTGTTGTTTCCTCTGTCTGCCCGCGTGTTGATGACGATTGTAATCACCAAACAGAAGTTGACAATATGAATGCGCGTATACACCAACTAGCAGGAAAAAGGGGTGTATATTTTCAATAATGACAGTAACTTTAGACGTCAAGACAAATCAGCAGACGTGTCTCTCCTTAACAGTCGCGGAACTCCACCTAATAAGAAGGGCACAGGCGCTTTTGTTACAAAATATCACGACGCGCACTCCTACATCAAGCCTAATAAGCCGCGATCATGACGATGTAAGTTTGCCTTCCCCCAGATCCCCGCCCATATGGTGGTCATTGGCAACCCGCTCGTCCCGCGCGACTCAACCGTACAAGAAATAGTCGCCGTGCCAATGAACTCAGGTTAGACATGACCGCTTCCATCGCAAGCAAATAGGCAAGGGTGTTCTTCTGTGGTTAACAAATCAGGTCGCCAAGAACTGCTTCCTGTAGACATATCACTTTAACATTTGCCCTCCATCGCGTAGGACATAAGGCTAATAATAAGTTCTACCATCCAGATGCTGAGTATCACATTCACACGAGGGACTGAGAAGCTGGCCAAGTGCGTGCCGGCACCAGGAGTAGGCCTACAAGTTGTTGGCCTTCTAACCTGGTAACGTGCCGAGGACATGACATTTCTTTTACTCGGTGTTTTTAATTGATGACTTGGAGGTTTAATAAAGATGTTGATGATGTTCCTGTTGTTTTAATAATACATGTAATGTCATACTCAATGCCATAATGTAAATCCCTACTTCATGTCTCAAATGCTAATAGTATATTACCATTCGCAGTCTACTTTAATAAGGTTTAGGGATAAAGAAGAAATTCGGTCGTGGTAAACAGCAACAATAACAAAACCCGTGTAAATATTGCTTTTAACAAATGTAAAGAATCGTATTAAGCCAAATTCTCTAAGTGGCAAACTACTTATGACCAAAATCTAGCGATGGTTTTGGGTGTCCGCTGAGACCTTTTTGAAAAGCGAAGATTATGTCAACATGAACGGCTATAAATGGGTTGGTAAAAATAGAGTCAGTAAGGGATGGTGGGTGGTGTTTGGTTCTCTCGTTTCTGATAGTGTCATTATACTGATGATAATCTTTGTAATTCCCAATCCGACGGGATCGAGAGGTTTTGATCAAACAAAATTGCAATGATAATTTAACCTGGCGGTTGCTATTTTCCGGGTTCAAGGTACCGATCCGGATTAGTTAGTGAATTATACAACCAATTGCTAGCAGATATCATTCAAATTGAAATATTACGGAAGATTCTGATCCTCACATTCTTATTATGGGGGACTTAATATGGGAGAATTGGTGAATAAGATTTTTGGTGGGGACCCTGTTAGAAATAGCAATTGGCGACTTCTTTTGAATTTTGCCGAGACCCTCGTCTAAGTATAAATAATTGTACCCGCAAATGCAAGGGTAAAATTACATTGTTAGGTCCATCCACACTCCTCATGTATTGAGTATTCCTATCCGTCGACCAACTGAAAATTGTATCAAGAAATTATTTGTCACGAGGAGAGCAAGTTTAATATTGGTGCGATCACAATGTTTCTATTACTAGGCTTATTCAATCCTGGTAGAAAGAGCAAAGTGTATGCAAAACCATCCTAATAAAGACCGGAATATTTCAAAAGATCAAGACTGGTCATTGTATCAAAAAGCCTTTCAGAGCGTTTCAGTAATTGGAACCCGGATCCTTTAACTGAAGCTATTCCTCTCTGGAACAATTGGAAAGATAAACTCATGTCGTTGCTTCCGATGTTATTGGTTTCAACAGAAATTCTAAGAATCAAAAACATTGGTGGTGCAGTTCTATTGATGAGCGATAAAGGACAGGAAACGGGCTTGTAGGGAACATCGCGTAATTGGTTCTAAGCAGGGAGAGCTCAACAATGAGAGGGGCAACACATTATGGGCGGATTATAAAATTAAGAACATCGTGTAACGACCCTTATTCAGCAAAAGATTTCTCAATGAAGGTTTGAAAGAAGTGGTGAAGATTGCAAATGCAGGCGGCCCCTCTTGTCGGATTTTGGAAAGGAGTTAAGGTTCTAAAAAGAAGATTATCCTTGCTCAATAAAGCTTCCTAATTCAGACAACACGTTACTATAGAACTAAATGAAACAAACAATTATGCATATTGGCATACACTGGTGAAGATGGACTTGCTTGAATGAGAGTAATCACATATCCCGTTAAACTTCTATCTATCGCTTAAAATTAGAAGGGGTACCTATGTGTACTTGATTAGGTTAATCACGTTATCAATGTTAAATTGGTGAATTTTCTTATAGATGTTGTTAAATGCGCGTCGCTGATTGCTAAAAATAATAAGTCGCCAGACCCGACATGATTACGAACGAGCTTCTCAAAAATGGTGGTATTGGTTTGCACACTTCAATTCATAAACTTTTCAATAGGCTTCTGACTTTTGAAGAACGCCAGCTGCGTGGAACCAGGGTATCGTTATCCCGATCTATAAAAAGGGTAACAAAAACGATTTAAAATCACTCCAAAAAAAAACAACATCCATACAAAATTTTTCAAAAATTTTTAACCGTATTATTTCCAAATTGGTTAATAGCCACCTTTGTCGAGAAATACAACATTCTTTCATAATACAGGCTGGTTTAGAAAAGATCCCAGATCGAGGATCAATTTTCACTTTGAAAAGCATTGCTTCCATTAGGTTAGCTGAGCATAAAACCACGTATATGGCTTCCTGGATTTCAGAAAGGGCCCTTCGACACACTGTTTGGAGGGAGGGTCTTTAATCTGTCGCATGAATGTTGGGATTAGGGTAGAAATTTGGAATATTTTTGGATGTCTTTATTAAAGGTCCAATGTAATGTCACTTTGTGATATTGTTACTGATTTATTTTGATATCGAGAAGGTCAAAACATGGTTGTGTTTTGTCTCCAATTTTATTTTGTCTTATATAAATGAATTTTCTACATGCTTGATCAGCATGATGTAGGTGTTCGTATTCTGGATGTTAATATTAAGTGGCCTCTTTTGGGCCGATGACGTTGTTCTTATTGCCGAAAGCGCAAATGATTTACAGCGGATGCTCGATATCGCTACAGAATTCTCGCAAAAATGGAGACTTAACTTCACCACGACAAATCTAATGTCCTTAGTACCGGAAAGGTTAAAATACCTAAAATGTGGAATCTTGACAATAACACATTACTGAAATTGACCGTATAAATTTCTTGGCGTTCAGATCAAACGAAATTTATCTGATCACTCCAGTATCAGAGGTCATTAAAAGGTCCACAGTCTGCTTGGTTACCTCAAGTCAGTTATTGATAGGTCAAGTGACTTTAATAGAGCTACTACGGCGATATTTGGTGGAAATCTTTGGCACTCCCGTCTATCAATTAACGCATGCGCGGTCTATCTTACAGTATAATGATTACAGGCGCTTGGAAACTTTCAACTTCAAATGGCACAGCACAAGTGTTCCCTCTGTCTGGACAAACTTCCCGCGCAATACGCCTCTGCGTGGCACTTCTGGCCACACACACAGCTCTTTGGTCTTAATAATGTGCACATTGGCTACAAAGGGGGGGGCATGGAATCATAACTAGATGACATTATCTTGAGACCGACAAAACAAAAAAAAATTACTACCAACCTGACTTCTGTAATGGCCAAGCTGTATTTCGCTATGTTTATTGTTGTTAAATACGATTCTTAAGCTGGACGTGGCTCATCATCAATAATTCTTACTAGACAAAGGGATGGGTACATGTTTTTCATGAAGACAGCACGAATGACCCGATGGTGGGTATTTCAATCCACAGTTCCACAATCACACCGTTTATACTTGGTATTATGGGGGGGGGGGGTTTTTCTTGTACGAAAATCCCTCCTGAGTGATGACTTTTTTCATCAAGAAATCCTCCCCCACGTAGAAGTAACCTCCTGACTACGGCGCTGCCTGTCCCATTGTCCCTAGCCCTTCGGTCTGCGAGCTCCGAGCGCTCTTCTCTCGGCGAGTTTTGGCATGCGCCGTGCTAAATTTGACGGCGCGCTCCAATGTATTCCTCTTCAAGACAAATTAGTTCTGGGAACTAATCTACCAGGTATCCTGCCCCACTTTGTACGATGGGGGAGGATATGCTCAGTTTATGTTGAGTGCAAAAGCCTCGAAGGTGATCGGAATTACAATCTTGGCATCCTTAAGCAAAACCTGTTTGATGCCCCCATTTGCCCTTCGTTTGGGACTTTTCCAATATGTGATCCCTACACTTCAACTCAAGATGACATTGGGTAGTAACGCTGTCGACTTTATGCCCTTTATTCTAGGGATCAACCTTAATCCTCCTTGATGATATATTTTTGATAAATTTGGTAAGTCGTATTTGAAACTCGCATTGGTCAACTAGATTCAGTTGATGTAACTGTTATGTAGTCCTCGGCACTGCCTTTTATTAAAAATAGCCAAAAGGAGGTCATTTTAATCATGCCCAATTGCGATTTGCTTTCGTCCGCTCAGGCGCCAATACCACGAGATGTTGAGTGCAAATCATGAGTTGCACTCCATTAGCTTGGTTACCATTACCTTTCTAGTCAGGAGATTGACGCCTGACGAGTTGTATTGCTCATACATGGGTGTGATTTTTGACGCACAGGCCATTGTACTCCTTCGGTATATATTTTGTATAATTTTTTTTATATCAATTTCTATTGTATTGATGCACAACCGTTAGGTGAGTTGCCGCTGTTTGAACGTGTTATCATAAAATTAAATAAATAAAGAACAATCCACATATGCAACACGTTTACATGGCATACACGTCCCGCATGAACAGTCAAAGCTGTGATGCCATTATACATGTAAAGTACCCGAGAGCAGAATGTTTATGCATGACATGAGTTCATGAATGAGTTCATATGCAGCTCGTGAGCAAAAAAGCATTCAATAAAAGCAGATTAAAGCTGGTTAGTTAAGCTAATAACTGTAACCAGTTCACTGATGTAAATATTATTATTACAATGAAAGTGCAGAGCAAGATGAGATAATTACAATACACAATTACAGAAAAAAAAATAAAATAAGATTCTGAAAAGGAAAATTGAACCTGCAGAGAGTTACATTAATGGCAGCACCATTCCTCAAAAGGTTCCAGTTGCACAGATCGGTGTCTGTGAAGAGCGAAACAAAGTTTCCTGCTTATCCGTTACGATTCGTTCGTGATTGAGAAGTCATGGTAAGATCACCTTGCTATGTCTTGATGTGAACTGTCAAGATAAGTTGAGGGTTAAATGCTGGTCTTCCATTATTGCCCTTGCTGATCATGAGGAAAATGTCTCAACAGGGAATCTTTCACTTGGCTGATTATAATAGGTTCTAGGCACATCAACAGCCTGGCATCCAAAAGCAAATGGCATCTATCCTCCGGTTCACTTTTACACAATATAACAGGTATCATCAAACTTTATGTTGGTTAACTGTGCACATTACTTTGCAGGGTATACGTATTAGTAAGAAGTCTAGCTTAACTCCGGCTTGAATTACCTCACGCGGGTTGGTGGAGAGAGTGGACCACATGTCATGATGGGTTTTGCCAATTTTCAGCTTGCTGATACCAATGTAGTTCATAGCACGACTTATCTGCAGCATCCTTAATCAAGGATTCATTCCAGAAAGTTATTAATTGCATCTTGTTTAGCATTGCTTCCACTGCTTTTACGGGTGGATGGCTATCACATCAAAAATTGACATCATGTATATTTTATGAGAATCTTCCTAATCTTCATGAACCAGGATTACTGTTAAAAGCTGTAAACAGCAAGTTGTCTAAGCGCAAGTTTTTTCCACGACTTTTCAATGGTAACGTGAAATTTTCCCAAACAGTGACAGCATGGCCGAATCTCCCAGTGCTTCTATCTGTTTCACTCCAAGTAGACCATAAACAGGCAGCATTTGCTGCACATGGAGCCTTTGGAGAAATTGTAGGTGGTAAGATTTTTCGTGAAAATTTCTCGAATTTTTACATCTCAGATTCTTTAGCAATAATAGCATCGATACCATTATAACAGTCTAGGGGACTGCGTAGGAGTCCATGATGGGATACGAGACAGGAGGAGGCAACGTCCATTTTTGCCATGTAAGCCTGCACCCATAAGTGCGTACGGGTTTTTCTAGCAAGTTGTATCCTATGATCCACATTAAGTTTATTGTTGACGTTTCTACTAATCCCCAGATGCGTACTTTCCTCGCAATATGGAATGTCTTCACCATCAATTCCAGACCCACATGTATAATAGATCCATATGGTATGGTGGACTTTTAACAGCATTAATATTGTAACGTGATATTTACATACTCGTCAACTATGTTAAGTGCTATTGTGCTTATATGCAATTTGATAGTAAGCCATATATCTGCCACAGGTTGGCGATGGAATACTGCTGGAGCCAATACGATGGTTGCTGTGGTGTTCTGATAGCTGTTGAGACGGCCTATAGTGAAGACCTTGTAGATTGGGAAGATGATACACCATCTTGTCTAACACCCTGCTCTATCTCAAAACTATCAGATACAAAGGTTCCCCATTTGATTGAAGTACTTGGCTTACAATAGAGCTGGGTAAATGTCCGCCACAAATCACCACACACACCTAAGCTTCATAGAGCTCGTCAAAAAGAATTCCGTGATCAACCACATCAAAGGCTTTGCTGAAGTCCAATAGGGTGACTAAAGGCTTTTTTAGCTCTGAAGCCTCTGCAATAGATTCTGTAACTAGTAAAGCTGCATTTGAAGGTGATTTCCCTTGAGTAAATCCCATTGCATGTTTATTTTGTGTACTTAGTAAGATTGGATTGGCTCTTTTCAGCCCTGCTTTCTCCAAGATCTTAAAGAGGATTGGAGTTACGGTGATGCCCCTATAAATGGTCAGTAAGTGTTTGTCTTTGTTTTTCTTCGGTATAGGTGTCAAAATACCTTCAGCAGACTTTCAGGGATATATGCTGTGTCGAAAATTAGTTGATCATATAGCAAGTAAAGTAGTTACATTTGGACCAGCATACTTCAGATGTTCGGCAGTTATATCGAAACAATCCTGTGATTTACCATTTGTGGAAAAAAAAGGGTGGGGGCAACAAGCATCTAACCTCTTCCGGGGAAACTGGTTCAATTTTCCTGTAATTAATCTTTAAACATTCTCCATCGCGGATACTTTGAAATCAGACATTGTCTTTGAACTGGGTAGAAAAACTTGGGTTATCCCTTGCGAAAACTGCAAAATTGATTGAAGTGTTTCCGAAAGCCATCACATATTTCTTCAGTCAGTCAGCTCATCGCCATCTACAACAAGAAGACTTGTAGGGAGTACTTCTGGATCTCTGTAACTTGCGAAAAGTCGATGAAAAATTTTAGTATCTTCATTACGAGCTGCATGATGTCCTCAAGTGTTGATATCAGTGTTTCTAAGCGAACTTCTGATTCTGAACAGCAGTTATCTTGGCAATTTCCTTTCAAGACAAGGGGACCGTTATTTAGGTCTTCCGGAATTTTTCCTGTAGAGGATTAATTTACTGCGTTTACAAGGTCGTTTATCTTGGGTTCCCCCCAAAAACAGACATCCAGAACTTTGCAAGACTTCTTGTGCTTTCGTGCTGGTCTAGAGACACTTCATTGAAGCTTGTCATAGTTTCCAGATTCAGTGATAGCACATCGCGCTCCTAGTCATTAGAGATTCTTGAAATAACAGTATTTAAAACTAGTAACCTGCCCATATATGTTTTCAATTTTGACCAATCAGTTCTACTGGAAGTAAAACAATGGACATTTACAGTTAGGCTGCTTGTTCCATTTGCTTTATGACAAAGCTGGCATTATGGTTGCATACACCGGTATATGGTCGGATACGTGAATGGGTCATGTTATATTCCTTAAAACTTTGATGATAGATAATGAGTCCCTTATCCTTTTCAGATGTTAGAATATAATCAATCTGCGATTTGTCGTACCATTCACATGAAAGCATGTATCAGCAGTGGTAGTTGTAGAAATATATTTTTACCACAGAACTCTATTCAACCCGCTTGTCTCTAGATGAGGTGGCTTACTAGTTAGAGATGCATTCATATCACCCATGAACACAATGTATGAGAATCGCCATACTTCAAAAGAATCTCCTGGATCTAATCAAGTATGGCTCTTAATAATCGCTAGAGGAACTCCCTCTGCATGGTAGATAACCATTGACGAACAGTACAGCGCTGAGCCTTATTAAGCTAAATACAGATTACCCTATCAATTCCGTCGGGTAACAGCTTCACATATCGATCAATCGATTATCATAACAGCAACTCCGCATAACCCGAGGCGTTGAAAAGGGGAAATCATATTATCATCATCTACTGGATTTAGCTGAGAAATGTAAAATTCAAGTCAATATCGAAGCGGGCGTTGTTCGAAGTGATGAGACAATGGCTCGTGTATCGATAAAAGATCGAATATTTCAGGATTTCCTGAGACTGCAACAAATTAGCATTAATATCTTTACATTTAAAGGAAGGCTATGAGAGTCCGTATTGTTTGCCAATGCATGATGTTTGGACTTTTCTCTCCGGGCATTCCCATTGAGGCTCTTCCCATCCCTAAAAAAGGGATCCTATTTGATGCATCCAATTGCTCTCCCCAGTGTGTTTCCTCGGGCTTCGGGCATT
Source organism: Ophioderma brevispina (assembly GCA_023653785.1). Taxonomy (NCBI): domain Eukaryota; kingdom Metazoa; phylum Echinodermata; class Ophiuroidea; order Amphilepidida; family Ophiodermatidae; genus Ophioderma; species Ophioderma brevispina. The sequence goes on along the minus strand of JAMKCH010011309.1, from coordinate 10,000 downwards.
ATCATCACTAGTACTGATGACTTAATTGTCAATCACTGTCATCTCATTTAGGATAGGACCTCCCCCTGTGAGATGTCTTTATAAGATTCATTCATTTTATTTGCTCTAACAGATGCTCCAGTAGCATCTCCTTTCGGCTTTATATGATGTAGTTTTTCCTTTATCATTCTCTCCTTGCTTCTCTATGACATCCATATTGTTGGAACTTCGCCTTTCGGACCTCCAAATCTCTGTGGTATATGTATTTCTTCGGTATTGCACCTGTGACTCATAACAAGGTGCTAAGTCTTTGTGGGTAATGTGTTGCTACATGTTATATGTCTTCTCTTTGATAGTGGACTGTCGCACACTGGTTATCCAATTTGACTTTCGCTTATAGCATCTCTATGGCTCTGGTGTCCTATTGGTGGCCGGCTATTTTCGTGGTTTCTGTGATCATATTGTCATGATCAGATTTCTTGTACTATTACCAATACAGTTTGTTGGAAAGATCTGTTGAGATACCACTTGCACTTATTTTTTTAAAGGCTTGACTCCCATTGTTGCCCAAACCAATTAAGTTGATAGTACTCGGTTGTGTAGACGGTTGTGCGGACTTTACTTTCTCTGGAGATAAGACCAGGTTTAAAAAGGTTACTGGCCTAACTGTCAGACAAATTTCTTTCCTGCGAGTTATATTGTCCAAAAGTTGGACTTTTGTTTGCCTCCGTTTCTAATGGGTTCAATTCCTACACAGAACAAGTATGCTCAGGTCATGTCCAGTTTCCGCTATCCTCTCAAGCTCAGCAGTCAGCATATACGATATCTTGGGATTAGTAGATTCTACGTAAATCCCTTTTATTTATCCTACGTTCTTCAGGCAGGTTCGGTATGAAGTTCTCTGTTTCTGCATGCACTGTATGACCATACAAGTCAACATACTTTTGAGAGTAGCATTTGTGCATAAACTCTGTCGCCCGGTATGTTCATTCACCATGTTTCTTTCTGACTTCAATGACCACATGTCTGCCGTAGTAAGAGGGACATAGGAACGAAAACAAGTTTAACCATTATTATTTGTGAACTGACTGGGGAATTGCCACTTACAGGGGATTGTCAGTATATTAGTGATGGGGACTACTATACGACCCCCCCTGCATCCGCATTCCGCGTCTTTTGATTGCAGAGTTATCTCCGACGAGATAATCCTCATGTTCAACATCTCTATCTCAAGACCGTTGATACGTTGGTACAACTGTTGGTTACTAGAATTAGAAGGACCTTGCAAACACCGCTCACAGCGGGACTTCATGAGAGATTGTACCTGTGAAGCGAGTCTCATCTTATAGAACCTTTCATTTTCTTCAGCCTTCTTTAATTTTCTCTCAAGTTGATATATATGACTGTAGTGACAACCTGCTGTTTCTATCGGTAATATCCGCAGTCTTTTTTCTAGTTCTTTCTCTTTCTGATTTTTAAGTCGTTTTTCCAAGATTTAACCTTTTTTCTTCTATTTGGAGGATGATCTGTGTTTACTAAGTAAACATAATTTTTACTAGCAGGGATGCAACATAGGAGTTTTAATATGCTTTGAGGTACAGCCATTATCATTCATCCCTTTCGTTCACTCTATAACAACTTTGCTGATTTTCTTGTATAGCAACATTTAATTTGATTGATTGCTGCTGAGGCTTATTACTAAATGCCTTATCGTCACAGGGTTGACTCAAATCAACAGAAATACTTTCTGTTCTTTGGGACATCTCCTAGTAAACACGGTTTTATTGAACCCTGGAGAGAAGTAGTACTCATAGTCTTTTCCAAATTACAGCATTTTTATTTGGCCAAACACACGATTCTCAGAGGCTTGGATATCATCAGATACAGATGTTCTATTTGATTGATGACGAGGATTGTTATTTGTAACATTTCTATTGGATTAGTTAGATTCAGGTCAAGAGCTAAATTTCCGTACATTTCTGAAAATCCGAAATATTTCTATACCATGGGAAAGATCACCACTGGCCTCTTGATAATTATCGTGCGTGTCATCATACGATATAGCTGAATTTTGCATGCCTCAATCCTTTTGGTCTTCAAAAAATTTGCTCCTATAATTTTTTCAAGGAGATCCGACGATCACTTGACAGACTATCTGCTAATGATGGAAAAATATCAATAGCCATTTCAGGTTGTAAACTGTTTTCATTTTGAACGGTTTCGTATTACGACACTTCTATATTACGGCTTGTGCGTGTTAATATGTCATCATTTACTATATCCCAAAAAAGGCACGCCTTTTGTCTGCTGCCACTACAAAGTGTCTCTTACAGTACGGTTTGGACAGTGTCACTTTTAGCTACATCAAGTTATATTTCAAGTTAACATCACTGGTAGACATATTTGGACAGTTATCATTGCTGGCTATATTGCCAATTTGACCATTTATACTCTGTATATTTTTATCACCAAAGTCTTTCAGATACAACTTATGAATTCACATTCAGCTTGTGTTCCTCATTGGTTGTGCCTAATTGCTTGTCCTTGTTGGCTGTGTCATCATTGGCTATGTCATAACTGGCTAGGACACTAACAGTCACCACCAGCCATGCATTATTGGCTGTATTATAATGCAGCTATTCATCGTTTCATATCATTACTGTCTTATCATCTTTGGCTAGGTGTCAGGTTGAACGCTCCACGTATGTTATCACTATAAGTGTCTCCGCCATACAGGTTTGAGCACAGCGTTGGTTATCTCATCTATGTTGACAGGTTGAGCATTTTTGCTCCACTGTACTTATACTTCACTACGAGTGGCACTTACATACTATTTGACCATTATCTCAATCCGTGTCATCATCTAGCTGTATTATCAAGGTGAGCTTTAAATTCGCCTGCGCACATGCGTATTTCCATACACATGTAACTAGCCCCCTTGCCCAACCAAGTCTCCATTTTTAAAAGATCCAGGCTGAACATTATTCAGGCGGTGTATCGTGTCTCTCTCAACAGTAGAATCTTTTAACTCACTTAACGTCATAATTACAGTGAGCTCATTCTCCATGTCAATAACAGGCTTAACCATATGCCTGTATATCGTCTTCCATAGAGAAACTCCTTGCATCATCTGTGAGTTAAATCACTACATTACTCGCTTTTATTGCCATACTGGTCCACTTCTGTTAGTAGTTCACCTGTACGAGCTATTGGCGCTGGATTCATACTCTGTCGACAGCATTCTGCAGGGGTGCCAACATAATTGTTGGTTATCCTACTTCTGTGCATGTTAATTTGCGCATCAGTCATCCTTCACAGTTAACAAGGAACCAAGCATCACCATCATCACACTCCTTGTATTTTCATCATCACTCCAATTCAAATTGCAAACTTCACATATATTAAGATAGGGCAATCTCAATCTCATCCATACCTCGTCCTCAAAAACTGATGACTGTAGATTATTATAGGTGCTACTTCTGAGAAGTATTTGGTTGTTCATGATTATCTTTTTTGCAAGAATGAACTCGAATCTTGTGAGATCTGTGGTTGACATTGATTTCAGCCTGGTGATTGCTAATTTGTTGTTAAGCATGAGTACAGTTGTTTGTCTGCGCGTCCCAACCATGGTATTTGATGAGTTCATTCAATCATTGGCAAGTGTCCCTCATAAGAGTGAAGTACTGTTTGCCGTTAATCAAGACAAAGATGACGTGGTTGTACATGTTCATGGTGTATTGGGGTCGCTGCCTTTAAAACCAGTCCTTCTTTATCTATTCCACATGAAAAATTTCTTCCACAAGTGTGCCTACCACCTCTATCATACTTCTGTATGAATAATATAGTATGCTCACAAATGCCACCGATTATTGGATCCCACATTCCCCCTCATCGCATATATAACCTATAGACGGCTGCTTTAAAGGCCTCATATGGGCTGTACTAAGACATAGACCATTGCCCCATATTCGTAGGAATGGGCTGAAGAGAGGTCTAAGTACTGCATCTAATTTTTTGTTCAATGTCTTTTGCTTGTTGATCTAATGGCTAGTAATCTTAATCTCATCATCATAATGAAACAGCCATCAAGATTTGTTTGATTTTTCTCTGAATTTGCGCTGATTAATATTAATGCATCCAACTACGGAGTCACCACGAATTGCAATCACCACGATCCATGAGGAATTTGTAGGGTGACAAGATTAATGTAGACGGACCCTTCGAGAAGACCGATTTGTTATCGCACAGAAGGTAAATAATTAAAACCATTAGTAAAAGGACAGCATTTTAATTTATAATCAACCTTTTACATGCCAATTTATGGTTGTCAAAGCACTTGTATGAGTTCCAATAATGAAAATAAGCCCATATGATGAGGACATGTCATTACGGTTACAGCAAACAAACTATTTCTGTACTAGCCCCTGTATGCATGCACAATAAAGGACCTGTATCTACTGATAAAATGGGCAAACATGGTATACCATTTTAAAAAGATGGACTGTTTACACGCGGATCATAACTTGTATTCAAAAAAAACAATTCTAAATGTTAGAAAAACAAAAATCATTCACATTAAAAAATAATAAAGCTAAAATGCCTTTTAATATATGCGAAACCAGCACAAGCTTAATCATGCCCTTTACGGAGTGACAGCCCGTATCGGAATGGTAAATCGTATTTTACACATCACATGTATCATATGTTATTTTACTCATTTACTCATAGGCACATTAATCATAACTTAATTATTTGCTCATACACATGTATCATATTATTTAAATAGTTATGCTGTGTATGCTAGCCGCATGTACTCGGTCATCATAGTTCAATACTACACCTGGTAGACTGAGTATAGTTTTATATGAGAGAGTTGCAGGAGAGACAAGTCCGATATTTTTTATACCCGACTTCGCCATATGCGGATCAATCAGGCATTAGGGTAGTGCAGGGACTAAACTACTGTCCATTCACAAATCGCAGGTAGCTCGCAAAATATGGAACCATTCATAGACTACTTTTCCAAAAATGTTCAAACGGACTTTACTGCAACAAAGCATGCCCTCATAATCATGGCGTGTTAACAATATAAGTATGTGGGATATGTGCGATAAAAGTATGTAAAAAGGCTAGCATGTGTACTAGCTAACACATGATGGAATTAGTAGATTACAGAAAATTCCGCTTGTTCTTTGGTAGGTGTGTCAGGTGATCATAGGCAATATGGCGTCCATACGATGCTCTTTGCTGTGAGATTTTCAGTCAGAATTTTCGGAAGCATCATACACCATGTACAACGGAATACCAGAATCTCAGCTAATCAGGCAGTCACAACCAGGGCACCACGTTTAAAAAGACGAATTACTGACTAAACGTGAAGGTACAATCGCAAAAAGTTTACAAGTTTACAAGCACATAAAAAAGACTGACTATCAAAAAACACGTCCGCCCCGGTTCTCACACGTCCGATAGTAATGTACATACTAAACACATAAACTATCGCAGAGACGTTTAAGTGACACAGCCATGCCCAGGTCCTTCGCGATCAATATTGAACCTAATTTTCATCATTATACAAATCACAGCATGTTTTGTCCAGTATTTTGCGTTTTAAAGCCTCTTAATTCACACCATTCCTACCAACCTTTGAATACATTAATCGGCTTTAATCGGTAATTGAGTATCTGTGAATGAGCACTAACTTCAAAAACACTCCCTTCGTGCAAAATAATGGAGTCGAAAAGCATAGGGTGACGTCCCAGATGTGTGTTAAGTCGGAGATACCTCGTACCCTCCATTCTTGCTGAGAATGGCTTCCGGGGCGACTCCCCTCAGCCCATTCTCAGCCACGAACGGAGAGTAACTCGTGGAATATCCTTTCAGAATCTATATACATGATTTTACTGGGCTAAATTTTCCGAATGCAGCCAATAACTCCGACCTTCTCCCCTGGGATAGGGGGGGGGGGGGTAGGACACGATCTGCTCGATTTGGGCATTGGATTTCCAAACAGGTAAAAATTTTGGGAACTTCTGCGGTGATTTACGATGGCAATCTCGGTCCCATGACATTAAAAATCATCTCTTAAACCTTTGTTAAAAGATCTTAGGAATATCATGATACCTTAAGAAAAATTATTTTTCCTTCACAATCCGTCGGGGTTAGTGTATTTAACCCCCCTGCAAATAGTGTAATTTCCCAATAACGGTCATTTAGATTTAAATATTCGTGACCAGCCTAGTTTTTTAGTCAAGTCTGTTTACCGTTCCGATATGCGTAAGCGCGCCCTCCTACCGTTAAGTCTTTGAAACAGACTAGCACCTGGGAAAGTTGATGCCGTTTTCATTTGCCGTTGCTGGTTAGGTTGGCATGTCCTAAACGGGCTAACGTCGGCCACAGGAGGGGACAAACAAACGCGCGGCAATCGTGCGAAAGGGGGCGGGGCGGGGGATAGAATGACTGGAAGGGGTGTCATGATGGCACGGCGAAACTGCTACAGGGCCGATCAGGTCTGGCTAGAGAAATCACGGGGGATTTGCGGCCAGGCCCACCTTGTAATGGGGGGCACGGCGCACCGGGAGCGAAGTACAGGAGTATACGTTCGGGGGGACCACTAGGTGATTACAGCAGCTATTTAAGGGGCACGCTCCGAGAGATGCGGACAAAGAGGCTGAGGGAGCTGAGCTATTTTAAGTCCTCTTGACGGGGGCCCAGGGCTTGCGAATAGTAGGCGGATGGAAGAACGAGGTAAGCTGCAGCCACTGGCTGAGAAGGCGCTGAACAGATTCGTGCTATGCGTAGGTGGTGATTGTCATGCGGCTCTAGAAAGGTAGGTCCCCCCCGCCTTCCCCTGATCTCCACAGGAGTCTGGGCAACCTCCAAAATCCAACTCTGTTATCGAACAACCGGACCGTCCTTCCCCCCCCCGGAAAAATCAACGCATAATGAGCCTTTAACACCATAGAATTCTATAGAGAGTGCTAATTTTCCGAGGGATGCCAAATAACCCCACCGCCCGGGGATTGCCAAATAAATCCGACCTTCCCTCTTAGTCCACTTCAATCTATGAACAATACTAGGTACACCTGGACAAATTGCTACAGAAGGTTTTTTTTGCTGAAATAGTATTAGAAAAAGCTCTCCCAAACAACATATCAAAAAAGGTAGAAACGGGAAGCTGGCAAGACATTGCATGGTGTAGGGAAAATTTCAAATTCGTGTAGCACTGCAATTGATATATTAAAAGTGGAAATGATGGTCATTATTCAGATGGCAGCAGTTTTTCCGCCAAAATTAAATTTGGCATTCTAGTTTATGATTGTCTTCTGAGACCTTTACATCCCGAGGGGGAGATCTTTATTTAGCAAGTTTGTTATAGATAGTATTTTATCAAAAACATTGGGTCAACATTCCCTATTTGAAGTGTGATGGTTATATGTGCCTTAACAAGGCCAGGTGAAAAGTAGGGTTCATCCAGATAAACTGTACAAAAAAATAGATATTCGGTACACAAGTCAAATAAAACTGGGGCGGGTCATTCAGTGTGAAACTTTAAGGGGGGCCCTCAGGTACAAATGGGAAGTGCCTCTATACCGAGTCAAAATTGCCACGCGAAATTGCTACCCTGAAATGATAATTTGTTCAAAATGTTGCAGGCATACTTGCCAATTGGGAAAAAAAAGGATAGTAGGAAACACGAAAATGGAGTCAGTGAGTATCTGAAGATTTTTTTTTAAAAAAGAGTATTTGGGTGGTATAGCCCGGGTCAATAGGTAGGACAGCGAAATAAAGGGGTCTTGGGTACAAGCCAGTTTGACAAAGGGGTCTATCCCAAGACACAGTTTGCGTAGTGGGGGAATGACCCACGGAGGCCCCCCCCACCCATTGTCTCTCATTTTAACCGTGAACTATCCACCGTCATCACAGTTTCAGTCCATAGCGTACATCCTGGAGATTACAAAAGCTAAGCATGCGGATGAAGGCACGCTGTTCACTTGCAACCAAAGAGACCCAACAGAAATGGTATGTACATGAAGGGCTTTTTGGAACATTTAACCCTTATTGCCACACAAATGAGTCAAATCACAGCAGTAGACTGGGGTATCGAAAAGTATGCGATTAAACTGTTCATCAACACTCCACATTTTTATCCGAATTATTTCGGAGAAAACATTCTCCGTCCTCAGCGGATGTTAGCTGAATGTTGACTTGCGATTCTATACCCTGGCCGTTGGTGGGGTTTCCTACTAGATGTTGTTAGCAGAGAATCGTAAATCTTTGGTAGTTCACGGCCCCGTCCCTATTCAGGGTGGGGTGGGATTCTTCTTTATGAAGATAGCCTCTTTCACTTTCCTTGGTATGAGATTATCCTCCCTGATAGCACTTTGACATTCCTATGTCCAGTTCGTGACCTGATGTGGTTTTATTGTGTCTGCGAGGGCAGATTGATTTGAAGGAGTTTGGCCGAATTTCTCTTTTATTAATTTGTGCTCCCGAGGGTGATGGGAGTCGAAGGCCAAATATGCGTCTGTATGTGTTGGTTTCATGTATACGCCTCACTTGAAGATGTCCATCAGTTGTTCTTGATAGGTATCCAAAAAGGGTGGTACCTGCCCATCCTTCTTGGGATCATTGGTGAATTTGATGTATGGGTTTTGACTGTTAATATGGTCTGTGAAATTCAAGAACCGTGTCTGTTTGATGATTACATTATGTATCTATCATCCACATAGCCGAACCACACTTGGGTGAACAACTAGCTGATTTTTAATGCCTTTTGTTCAAAGTTTTCCATGTAGACGGGGCGGGCCGTGCGTGAAACTTACCAAAGATTTACGAGTTCTCTGCTGACCACATCTAGTAGGACACACAACGTCCGGAGTAGGAGAATCTGAAGTTCAACTTCAGCTAAAATCCGCGAGGACGGAGAGATGGTTTCTCCGAATATTCGGAAATAAAAATGGGAGTATTGAGAACAGTGTTAATCTCATAATTTCATGTCTTCAACCAACACGTATAAATCAATTCATTCGTTAGATGTGGAGCCACCGGACCCAATGGAGAACTTTCAGCTGAGACTACATTCGGCGTCAGAAAAAGTGTTTTAATAAAAGAGCCTACAAAACTTTGAGTTGTTAAGTCTTGGGGATTTCATTATAATTGTTCTCTTGTTTGAGGGGCCCAGATAAAATCTCCCCCTCCTAGCGATCCCATGAAAACAATCGGCTGTAGGAAGGTATTATAGTTGAAATACAACGACTTGTGAGGCAGTATACTGTAGCACCAGCACATAACAAGTTAACACTCTTGTGACAAGCTTGAAGACAAAAAAAAAAAAACGGCAGCACAGTATTGAATATCCTCACACTAGCCAACACAAAGAAATAATGCACTGCTACCTAGGAGAAAGAAGGACGACTACTGCCTTTGCATCAAAGCCTAAAGTATAACAAAGCTATGAGAAAGAACTAAAGAAATACCATTCTAAAATCCATTAAAAGTTCAAGCACAAACGTGATGCTGCTAAGGCTGAATTGATGATGCTTACACCACGGTGCTGAGGAACATGTAAAAAAGCAATATTAGCACATTTTTTGAAGGGCACCCCATTTTCAAAAATTTGGAGATTTTTACACGGTTGCATGGAACTGGCCTAGTAAACTAAACTGTGAGGGCTAAGCTCGAAAATGTCTATGTGTCACAAACGAAGGAATTTTGTACACTAGAATAAATTATTATCGGGGATTCCCCGATAATAATTCAACGGCTGCTGGTAAACGGCCTTTTTTCCAATGTGAAATAGCCGGGAAATAGAGCCTGCACGGGTTCTACGCTCATCAATTAGTGTTAATAGTTCGGGCAAGTCAAGGTTAGAGGTTATTTTCTCGAGGTGCGCAATTTCATCAGGGACGGACATAAAACGTAGCAGCATTCCCAGCCTTGCCGTTTTAAGTCCAATCTGGTTTGGGATCCCAAGTCTAATTACACAAAATCGCTTTATTTTGTGATAAATACCGCCGCA
>JAMKCH010011308.1:0-27661 GCA_023653785.1 Ophioderma brevispina | reverse complement strand
TTAACCGGCAAAAGAAGACCCAATATTCACACATACTTGAAATGATACTGCAATCACTTCTAAACTATTGAAAACAATTTAGATGTTGAGTGTATGGGAAAATTCTAAAGGAAATCGATAGTCCTTATTTTGTATCTGACCGCTGCTAAATGATGGCAGTGACGTTACTGCCAGCATTTCAATTGTGAATCTGCAGACTTTTTGACAGATTTTTAAAGCACATGCATCAGTTGCCAACTGAAATACCATTGCTATTGTTGTTTCTATAGACATGTTTAAGATATTCATTTGACAGGTGCTAAGTGGTTAAGACTTCAATTTATGTAGCTGTCATAGTCAGCAACTCACCTACCAGGCATACCATTGCTTTTGTGTTTCTATAGGACATGTTAAAGCTATTCATTTGGAAGGTGCTGGCGGATTAGAACCTCTATCTGTTTGAAGCAATCGTAAAAGTCGTGCAATTCAATTTAGTTTATGAAAGGAGGAAATTGCCTCACCGGGCTAATACAAAAAAATGTAGATGAGGAGACAGGTTGGTCTACTTTATGGATGGCCGAAATAGGGAAGTGCTGAATTGGGAGTCTGTCATGCAGTTCGACACCTCCTGGAAGAGAAACTTCTGTATGTTGGAGCCAAGAGCTGCTGTCTTTTCACATCAACGCAAACTCATGGTCGACTTCATTCCCCTGCCAATATGAAGCTGTGGGGCAAGGCCAAATCTTGGACTCTGCCAAGTATGTCATCATCGTCATTGTACACTGTTCCACTCCTCAATGGTTTGTAGCTACGCATTTACAAAGCGGAAGATACGACCTGTGCCATGACCAAACGTGAAAGGCAATCTCTACAGGGTGGCATCGTTTACGTCGTAGAGGCAAATCAGAAAAAAACCATCACACCTGAGACTCTGAACTCCATCCTAACAATAGCCTTTCGCACCACAGCTGATGGTACAACCTATCGGAAAACGAGGCCTTACCAAATGCCTAAGCATGCCAACATTCTTAAGAAGGCCAATGACTGGGGGGGAGGAACCGAGAGGAGGCGGAGGGGGGAGGAGTGCGGAAGTTCGGGGGGAGGAGAGGGGCGGGAGCGAAGGGGGGGAGTATGGAGGGGGATGTGGGATCAGGTTCCTGATGGCTGAGGAAAACAAACCAAATAGTGTTCCCTCCAGAAATCTCTGAGACAGCTAGGAGACAAGATATCACCATCTTTTATACCAAAACAAAGACTTTGATCATCATAGAGCTGACCAGTCCTTATTGGATGGAGAAACCTATTCCAAGGCAATGCAAGAAAGAAGTGCAATACCAAGATCAGAGGCAGACCAGAATGTGAAAACAGAGGATGGTGCACCAACTACTTTCAATAGAAGTAGGAAGCAGAGCCTTTCTGCAATACATCAGTTAACAATGCATGGCCATCATGGTAAATTCTAAAGGAAAAAAGAGGAAGGCATTAAACCGATACAGCAGCCAAAAACTCAGAGGCGAGCTAGTCATCTGGCTCAGCAGAAGCTCAAAGGATTAAGATAGAATGGAGCTAACAAGCAACTCCCCCAGCAAATGCTCTGCGGGAAGTGGAATGATTAGCCGCTCACAAAACAGGTTTAACCCTCCAAGTCTGGTCCAAAAGCCAGCGACTCAGAACACACTAAATCTAGACAAAGAGATACAGAATTTTAGGTGGAATTCTTCCCTACACTGTTAAAATGTCCTAATTTTACCAGACTTTTACCTTTGAACTTACGGTAAACCCCAATTATTCAATAATCGTCACGGCTTATTACCTATACCTAACATTAAAATTACAATTTTGAAGCAGAAAAATGTAAATAAACAGTGGTTAAAAATAATACGTTACCACATTTTGAAAAAAAAATGTATTTATACGCTGACCGTGATTCTAAATTATTTTCCGTAATTATTACGTTCTTTTGTAAACTTACTTGTTTTTAATGTAAGTACGAAACTATGAAAATCATTTACATCAAATTAAAAAAAGAAAAAAATAAAAAAGTAACGTCATTAAAAAAATGCAAAATCTTATTTTCCTATCATTTTAAAATCGTTTTAAAAAACTCTTTTCCTCCTTTTGTTATTATATTTAGTTTAATTTGAAAAAAAAAAAGTTGTCACAATAATATATTTCATTTTTAGCACCTGCTATTAGTAAAATCACGTAGTGTAGTGGATAAGGTTTATGACTTATAATCTTAAGGCCCCGGTTCGAATATGTGTAAAGTAACTGTATTAAGTTTTTCATATCATGATGAGTAAGTAATGGGACATTAGAATGTGTACATTACCATTAAAACAAAGATATAACTGTTTAATTTTTTTTATTACTTAAGGTTTTTCCCATTTGTTATGTTTTTTGTTCTCAAAATTGTTGCCTGAAATATAAAACTTGTTACAACCCGTGGTAAAGTAAATACAAACGTTTGATGCCAAGATACAATGTTAAAATTTGGTTAGAGGATTGTTAATAAACGTTTTAATTCTTAATATTGTTTAAAAAAGTCAAAAACCAACAGTAACACGTTTGAAGCTGAGATTTCACGCGTATGTTACGTTCATGCAATGGTTTCTATTTTACGCTTCCAGTTATTAGTAATTTTTACGTTATGCAAGTGTGAGTTCCAGCTGCAGTCAATGCCTGTTTTTTTATTTTTTTTTTACAGGTTATTTTAACAGTGCTACTATAGTCTTATTTACAGAGGGCGAGATATATCAGGAGGGATATCTTAATAAAACTGGATTTAAAGTAGGCTCCGATGGTGGACAGCGCTGGTGTTCTACCAATGCCTATTCCTCTTTAAGCAAATTGGAAATTTATGTAGATTTTAGGGCATTCAAATTGTTTTATATATAAAAGATTTCAGGTATGGGTAGGTTCTAGTTTGTTTACTGTTGAAGAGAATCAAAACTTGAGACGCGATACTTAGGCGATGGCACCAGCTACTTGCTTCTAAAGTATGTTTGGTAAGGCAGGGTTAATTAAGGTGAGGGCGATTATTTATGCCTCTGTAGCATTCAATGAAAAATACTGGGATCACATTATATAGTTTTGTGGGCAAATTACTTGGAAATGTATTATACCATAAACAGAGAGATTGTTTTTCAATTATACGTGGGAAAAGTTGGGGCAGGTGTGTAAGGCATTGGGTCGTATACCACTCTTCAAATTGTGGCTTGTTTGTGTTTATGCATACAGGACAGGTCGTATTCGTAAAGAACATATTCAAGACATCAAGACATGTCTCCTGTAAGCAAGTTTTGAGAAATGCCTTCACGCAAGAGATTCCGTCTTCGGATAAGTCCCTGTCCAACAGACGACACAAACCATGACATGTCGAAATTAGGACACATCTCCACGTCCTTTGAAGTTTTTTTGCGATGTCTTGTGTCTTTTAAAAAATACATCGAGAAACAAGTCTTGCTGTATGTCTTGACACCACACTCTCATCTCCCTTAGTGTCCCTCATATTTTAGTCTTTTAAGTCAGGGCCCCAGGATCAGGGCATGGAGGTTTAATTATGTCGTTTTATTCCTCCTTTATTTGGAAGACATAGTCTACGATTAAGACAATGATTCCAAGACACGTTTCTTTTTCATGTTACCACTTTTGCAGCACTGAATTTTAGGAAGTGGAAAAATTGAGAATATTACTGGACCCAGGCCCGTCGCCATGGGGGGGGGGGGGGGGTGTGGGGGGTGGAACAAACCCCCCCCCCGCGTCCTCAAAAAGAGAAGAAAGAAAAAGGCAAGAGAGAGATAGTCAGGAACGAGAAATAGAGAAGAGAATGGGCAAATTAGAGAAGAGAAAAGAAAGAGAGAAGAGAAGTCATAATGAAAAAAAGGATACACATCAAACGCCTTGCGATTGAACTCCAGACTTACAAAAAACCCAAATATCACAAATATTTTGGCTTTCCCCTCAAGCCCATTAGTCGTGTTCCAAGCCTAACCAACGGTAATCATAAATTGTTAATGTCCAACAGTACTTTGTGATTCAAATGTGTCCATAAATTTGAGAAAACACGAGGGGAGGCATGGGCCCATTCCTCAAGACTTCAAGTTTGGTCTACCATATATAGGGGAATTTTCAGTCGGGGATCTGAGTGGTCCAGAAAAAAAATAGTAGGGATAATTCCCTAGCCCCTCAGCACCATAAACTTATAGGGTCTACTGGCTGTCAAAAAAAGTCCTTTGAATTAATTACTATAACTTACCCTTTAAAAATCCTTTCTAATAGCTAAACCAAGAGCTTCCGGGGGCTCAGCCCCCTGGACTCCGCAGGGATCTGCTCATGCACCGCATCCTTTAAAGACATTGGCGTTAGCTATAATGTGTATAGGTCCCCTTCGGCGGTACAAGCTTATATTGCCCGTATCAGTTGAGCAAAGTTAGAAACCATTCTTTTCTCTTTGAATGGTTACCATTTACACCCCTCACAAAGTGATAATCTTGAAGGTCTGAATAGCTGAAATCCAAGAGCTTCCGGGGGCTTCGCCCCCTGGACCCCCAGAAGGGCTCTGCACCTGCACCACATTAAAAGACATTGGCGCTCGCTATATGCAGTACAAGCTTATAACATGTATAGGCCTCTGCCCATCTACCAGTGAGCCAAAGTTAGAAACCGTCTTACTCGGTCTTTACTTTGAATTGGTTCCTATACCTCAAACAGTGAATGGTCATTTTCGAAGGTCTGAATAGCTAAAGTCAAGAGCCTCCGGGGGCTCTGCCCCCTACATCCCAACAGCGGGCTTGCCCTGACACCACAAGGGGCCCTAAGGCGGGCCCCTGTACCCCAACCCGTTAAGGCTTTCCGGTTTGCCGGCAAGGCAATTGCGGTGTGCAGTTCAAACGATCAAGAAAAAATGGTCTGTAGAGCATTCTACTTGGGACAATTTTCACGCCCTAAGTGGGCCGAACCGTGAGCCGTTTAGTTGTATTGTTTTATTGCGCTCACTACGCTTCCCAGGACTTACGCAGCAATAAACAGTCTTCCTTTACACCCCCCTGACAAAATGTCTGGCGACGGCCCTGGACTGGGACTAATCCCAAAGTGCCGTCCCTATGGGGAATAATACTAAATGTTAATGAAGTCCATTTTCATCATACAGCTATAAAATGTAGCCATTTTTCCTGTATTTGCACAAGAGGGTATGATTAATCTATACAACACTGAACAGAGAGTCTAGTGAAATCATAACCAATAAGAAACCATATTTGTAGCCATTTGGTGGCCGACATTTGTTTGCAAATATTTTAGTTAACTAATTAAATAGTGAAAGACCATAGATGAATTTTCGGGGACAATTTTAACACGTTTGGTCGATACGAAGTCTGTGTGGCATTGTATTCTAGGGAACAAAACAAAACTGAAAATGTCTACGTTTTGGCCTTATGTCAAGAAAGCCGACTTAACTTATTTTTTTAACGATGGGAGCCTTATGGAAATAGGATCGAGTGTTTGTCCTAAATGATACTTCTTTAGATTATTATTATTATTATAAAGTAGTAGTATAGTAGTAGTAGTACTACTACTAGAGTAGTAATAGTATAGTAGTGTGTAGTAGTAGAGTAGTAGTTAGTAGTAGAGTGTAGTAGTGGCGTAGGAGAAGTAGAAGTAGTAGTAGTAGTAGTAGTAGTAGTTAGTCATGTTAGTAGAGAGTAGCTAGTAGTGTCGTGTAGTAGGGTAGTAGTAGTAGTAGTAGTAGTAGTAGTAGTAAGTAGTAGTACGTAGTAGTAAGTAGTAGTAAGTAGTAGTACGTAGTAGTAAGTAGTAGTAGTAGTAGTAGCAGTAGTAGCAGTAGTAGCCGTGTAGCAGTAGTACGCAGTTAGTTAGTAGTAGTAGTAGAGTAGTAGTAGTAGGTAGTAGTATAGTAGTAGAGTAGTAGATTCGTAGAGTAGAGCAGTATTAGCAGTAGTTAGTAGTAGCAGTAGTAGTAGCATTAGTAGCAGTAGTAGCAGTAGTAGCAGTAGTAGCAGTAGTAGTAGGAGTAGGTAGTAGTAGTAGTAGTAGTAGTAGTATTAGTAGTAGTAGTAGTAGTGTCAGTAGTAGTAGTAGTAGTAGTAGTAGTAGTAGTAGTCGTAGAGCAGCAGCAGTAGCAGCCGCGCAGCGGAGGAGGAAGGAGGAGGAGGAGGAGGAGGTTGGTGTGGTGGTGGTGGCAAGTACGTTTGACACAAGCTTGATTCAAACTTCCAAACCGAACAGGCGTGCTTCGGGAACCGTGCAAACAGTTGATATCAATGGCTTTAAAGTTAGAATTTCTTTTTGTCTTTGTAGACCAAACTTGATCCCAGACCAAAGTCGACCCCATCATAAAAGTCCGTTCATTCAAACCGGCCGTCTATAACCCATAAACCTACTGTAGCCTCTCGATGACGTAAACAGTACCATTGCAGGACCATTCTGGGCGCAACCAAATACCTCATATTTATATCTATCTCTGCCCTTTTTTTTTTATCTTCAAAAATATCTATATCTGAGCATTTACTTCCCATTGACTTCACATTTCGTTATATCCCAGGTTTCGCCCTTTTAATTCGCTGGGAAGCTACTTCATGAGCCGTGCGCCTCTTTCTCTACGTGCTTCCCTTGTAAACTCACCCACCTGGTCCCGAAGAAGGACGCAACAAGTACACAGCCAGCTTGATTCACATAGCCCACGACCGGGAAACCTTATAGCGCCAAGGCTTTCTCACCATTCCCCAACTCAACGCACTGTGCTAAGTCACGTCCGTACGAATATTATTAAAAGCCCTGGCAGCCTCTAAAGAGTGGATTTTATTGTATTTTGCGGTAATTAGTGCTTGGGGAACCAGGAAAAATACGGCGTGGAGAGCGTGAGACATGGTGTATTTCTTTACTCGCGCAAAACAAAGCAAAAGCGGAATAGGATTGACTGCGAGAGTCAAACAGTACTTGATGTTACATATCGAATAGCGGAGTGGTCAGGGCGCTTTTTAATAGAGGGGATACCTGGTGCCCGTCACGCTACGGCACACTTCACAAGGTTTTAAGCCTGCACATTTTAGGCAGATTTCAAAAAAAACAAGCAGCACGTGATATGTTGGTCAATTTGTAACATTGCACTTTTTTGATCTCTATTTGCAAGAAAGCGGAATTCCAACTTTTAAGTGTTGAGTGTTGTAAACAAGCAAAATATCCAAGGAAATGTCATGCAGTTTTAGGACCTACAAACTATAGGTATTTTGATTAAACTCTTTTACATTAAAAGAGTATAATATTTTTTTTTTTTTTTTTTTTTTTAAATAAAATACAAAGTTGAAAAGGACGACATCCTGATCTTAAGCTGATAAGCTGACGGTGAGATCTCGTCGAAAGATCTCCCCACCCGTTCTAACTTGTTTATAAACCCCATTTTCTTCTGGAACTTATAAACTTTGTCAAAAACTAAAGGCTTACCCCAATTATCACTACAAACCACAGAAAACATCTAACTATGCCACTATCAGGGGGACACACTCAGGGCCCTATCGGAAGGTCAAAACATTGTAAATTAACCTGTTCAGTAAGGGCTCCACGTCGTGTTAGGAATTTCAATGTTTTTAAAAATATAAATGTTTAGATCATAATGTTTTGATTATACTAGGAATTCTCATACATGGCACAAATCCAAGATTTTAGTGTTTTATTGTCTATTTTGACTATCTAAATGCGTTCGACCAAAATCCAAATGTATAATACACCTATCTTCTTTAAGAAAATGGCATTTAGACCCCTTGCTTACGTTACGTAAACATTAAATGCAACACTATACCCTAATTTTAAGGCATTGAAGTTAACACTGTGTTCAAATTTGAATAAAATAGGTTTTGCTCAAATTCGAAAATTATGTTTGCCTCTCTAATGTTGAGTTGCTTTGTGGAATTCTAATGTTATTGCCTAATTTTTTATGTCTTATTACTCTACATGGGGTGGATTTTGCAATACTTCCGTTGCAAAGTGATTTCGTGGGGGTGGGGGGGGGTAAATGGGCCCCCTTGTATTGCATAGACACCACATGAGTGGTACCAATTTAATTGAGATTCTATGGGACATGATGTATGAAGTGGCGGTCCCATGGAATCCTTCATGTCCAAAAACGGGAGTACAGGGGACCTTGTTTATTAAGTGGTAAGGTTTTCAAATAACAAAAACATAAACTTCAGATCTTACAAATTAGAATTTATAATATGTTAGAAAGAACTCATGTGGCACAAATGAGTTCATAAAATACCGAATTTCACAGCCTTTTTGGTTTTTTTGAACGTATACACAGAAGGATATATTATCAGGGATATATTCACTATAAAAAGACAATGACAAAGCACCATTACCTCTAAACGTAAATGAGTGAAAATATCACTCTCAAAAAGAGTGAAACGCTTGTAAACTCTCTTAGATGCGTGCTTTTTACTTTAAAAGAGCAATTATTAGTACAAAAGGTGAAGATCAGTCCAAATAAGTGCATTTCCACACGGAGTTAAAACATACGAAAAACGAGTGGAACCCCACTCTTTTTGGAGTGATTTTTTTACTATTTTTGAGTGGAAATTAACTTTTTGAAAACTTTTTATTTTTTTCACTCTTTCAGAGTGGTTTACAAGAGGAGAGTGACATTTTCTTGAGTCTCAATTACATTTATGCAGTAAAAGATGCTAAATAGCAGTAAAAATCATGATTAAATATGATTTTACACTGTCGTATAAATTTGGTTTTTATGGCATGCAGTGTGGCATCCTCACAACTGTCCAATTACACAAAGACAATTACAAAATTAATTTAACCCGGTATAGAAGGTCTATTTTGATTTGTTAAACACTGTTGGAAATTTTCGCTAAATGTAGTGAACGTAAAGTGTAAAAGTGTAATTTAGAGTTTGTTAGACTTTCTTTGTGTCAAAATGGGCTTATGGTTGATTTTTATTAAACTGTGAAAGACATACGACCCAAATATACAAACACACCTTCAGTTTAAAGCGGTTTAATAAACATAAGGTAGAGCTATTAACTTTAAAAAATCGTCAAATTAAACGTGCAATTTGAGAATGCACAAGCTACAGTAGGAAACCCATATAGTTACAAAAGATGTATATGGTATTAATAATGATTTGTTGCTGCATTTTTTTTTGGCCATCTGGTATTGCAAGTATATTTGTGCGTTGTCCAGTGAATATTTTCAGGTCAAAAACATCCTGAAATCAAATTTTATCAATGCAAAAAACTCCGCTGTTAATTATTACAACACTAAACTGCTTGTTAAGATTGATGGTGCTATTTGGCGGTAATAAAGAGATATTAACACTGATGCTGTGGTTGTCAAAATATTTAAGAATGGCTAAGACAGCACTGTGGGGACTTCTTGTAGATTAAAGTGGAGTGATATATTATTTGAGATCAAAAACAAACGAAAGAACAATAACAAACCCTACTTTAATTGTAGGATATTACCAACAATAATCTTTAAACACCAAGCATGATTGTTACATTAACACCCGCACGTGCGGAGTACTCTATCGAAGCCGGACTAGTGTTAAATTTACACCAGTAGAATCGAATCAACACTAGTGGTGTTGGATAGAGGCAATACAAAACCCAATGATGTCAAATAGAAGTTTGACACCAGCATTAACCAATAATACTGTATAAAAAGAAACACCCAGCAGTGTCATATTGATGTATTATAACACAAAACCTAGGTTCATTTAAAACAGCTGGCGTGGGTACCCTATGAAGCCGGACGGTGTTAACTTTCCACCCGTTGGTGGTGTTCACCACAGTTTTTGAAGTGATGTTTCACCTTCAAAATCAAGAAAGGTCTATGAAAATTAATCTTAATTGATTTTACAGTCAGTCAGTGATTTCCTAACAGCCGTATCAGAGGTTAGATCGAGGTCAGAGGTAGATTCAAAGACAAAGAGTAAGGTATCTGGCGTCTTTTTGAAGAGGATTGCTGATTATACAAGTACAGACTGTTCCCAATCATTTTTAAACATTGAACACATTTTGAAAGAATGGTTCATTTCTAACACTATGAATTGACATAATTGCTAAAAAATGAAATCTCAAACTTAATATGGATTGCATCATCACAATGACTGCTTTCTAAATTCACTGTTAATAAAAAAATAGTGTAATGGTTTGAGCAACACCTTTTAACATTTAGGATACGGTATTTTCGATTCACACGGTAACACCGGTAATAACATCTAGTCACAGATTAAAGCGTAATAATCGTTAACACAAAATGTTAGAATGTGGGGACCTGACTTTGTGCCACATCAAGGCTAGCACTTAATAAGTTGTTATCATGATGTAAAAGTTCATGATAAGCATATTAAAACTGGATTGGCGTATTCATCGCATTGTACTTTGCAAACTGCAGAAAATCAGACGCGTCTCTAGGAAACAAACGTCAGGAACAAATTTTGGGTGTCCAAATGAACAAACAAATGAAAACTTCTGAAAAAGACACTCAAGACACACATTAGATGTCTTCGAATAATATGGTGGTCTGGGGTGAATATACTCTTAGTCTATTAGTCCCAGATGTGTTCTGGACGTTTCAGAACAATGTGATATATGTGTTAAAAATCTATTGCATAGAAACCGTAAAAGGGGTCTTCATGTGTTCTTAGACACAACGGCATTCTGAGGTGTTCGGAAAGTCTAGTACCGCGATTAAATAACTTTTAATCCAGCATATAACGCTCTTAACACCGTTAATTTACTTATAATTTTAATTAAAATACCCTTAGCAGGGCAGGAAGGATATGTTGGTTAAAGTATTAGCCTCATGATTTAGACAATATTACAAATTCACTGTAAAAATAAAATTCCTAGACATGGTCATATAAGACATCGTTTAACTAGTTAACCAACAATGATGTTTTATAGCACTTTATTACAAAAAATAACAAATTTATTGTTACAAATCATTTGGAAGATTCCATATGTATCCTTTTGAAGTTTTACATGTAAAAATTCTTTTATTATTGACCTTAGGGTTAGAATTTTGTTAGCTTTAGGCTATAAATAAAATAATTTGTTCCCCCTGTATGTAGAATTTTCAAGGGGGGGGGTGGTAGATTTTGGTAGATGGTAATTCGATATGAACGCTTTCCAATTAGTTATATATTAAAGTGTCGCTAAATCCATAAATGTTTGTTTATGCTGTGTTGAAAGATATGTCGTTTAGAGTGAGTACCCAGTATATTGCTCTAAATGTCGTGTTTAAGAATAAACATGTATCCATTAGATGAAATAACCGTATAACGAATCAATCAAAACAGTCTGAACCACGTCTTCTAATAGGTCACATGTCTTATAACAAGTCACGTCAAGTGCCTTGGTTGCCTACTGTTAATGACCATAAAACGTAGTTTTAATGGCAGCTGGGATCACAAAATTGAAACGTCGTTTTGTACAGTTATTGCACGTTTCGGCCCCAGCGTCCAGTTTTTAAATGACTTTTTACGACCTTTTGAAAAGTGCACATAGGACACTTCTAATTCATTAAAGTGGTAGGAGTATTTTGAGGATAAGAATTCTCCAGTTGCATGCACTTGATCGGTTGTACCTACCGAAAACGTTTCGGAGCTTTATTGGACAAACAAGTAAAAAAGAAAACCTAAAACTTATGTTTTGAACTTTACGTGACCTATATTAATGCCCTATAGAAAGCAGTTTTGACGTTTCTGTCTTGCACGACAGAAAAATCTATATTATCACTTATTACCAATAAAGCGGCGTTATTTAGCTTATTCACTGCAGGTGTGATCGACTGCCTTACATTGGTAAGCATTCCAAATACGCAAAACAAAAACAAAACAAACAAAGGGGTTAAAAAAAATAGGAGGGCTGCTTTCGCGAAGTAGCAATGTCCTCGAGTGTCTTTAAGTCTGTCTTTTGAGACCAGTGTGAGACATGTCTCATGTGCTGTTCTGGTAAGGCATGACTACTGGAGACATGTCTTAGGAGCTCATAACATTACTTATATTCCTTCATGTGTCGAGATCATATATCTTTAGTATGTCATAGGTTTCTGTTCTATAAAAGTTAAATTTTTCTAAATAAAAGCATTTCGTCAAGATACTGTTTTTTTCATGTGTAGGTTAATACGGTTCTAATAAAACTTAATTGTTATTGCAAATTTAAGTTTTAAACTTATACCAGATCAAATCCCTTTCACTTGAGTTATTCTGATCAAAAACAAACAGTAAGGAATAAGAGAGTGACCGCACACAGACTGAAGACGTGATCAAACCCAAATGAGGGCGCCATTTCTGAACTTCTACAGGCCTCTTCTACGCATCGGATATTCGAGGAATAATCCAATATTGGGTTTCAATTTTTCAATAATCTTTAATTGATCATGTTACATGTAACTTTAATGCCTGTATTTAAACTAAAAAGTAAGATTTACTCCGCTCACATCGAAATGTTTTATTGCCGTATGTGGAAAAATGTATGTTTTCTGAAAGAATTAACAATGGTTAATTACACTATATAGCACTATGAATAGCAAATCAAATCGACCGGACTGATCAAAATTTAAGGAATCTCAAACGTTTACTTTATCAGTAAATACTAGAAGACATGACTCAAACGGAGGCGAAAGTACGAATGGCTTAGCTATACAAACTGGTCAAATTTAGATGTACTTAATTGAAATAATGTGTCTTTATGTCTTACGAAGCCAAATTACTGAAGAACTACTTCACTGTCTTATGGCTACTATAAAGTCTTGTTCAATCCGGGAAAAAGACCACGTACATGTCCCCAAAAACGGGTTTCTTGAGATACGTCTTACGTGCGGGCGGAAGATTTGTGTCTTTTAAGTTAATTCCTGTCTCGTTTGAAGACTGTTGCCTAGTGTCTTGATACTTAGGTCATGCCTGTTTAGATGCCTTGGAAAACACATATTAGAGTGAATTTAACACGTGGTGTTTTGGAGATTCATTGAGACTAATTTGAAGTTGGCCAGTAGAAAGAGAAGTTTACATGTTAAACCCTATCAACATAAGGTTGTAACCTAACATTTAGAATGAAATAATTTAAATTACTAGAGATGGACACGTGGTGTGAAAGGGTACACAATTAAATCATTGTCTGCCAGATCATTAACAGGCCATCTCGATAATGAACAACTTAAATACCCCCCAGGGGTTTAAACAACGCATTAAATCCTCGTCCCGGGCTAATAAAGCGTTTAGTTGGCAACTTAAAATCTCATATGCTTTATCACTGAGTACCGTGGAAAGCCACTTGTAATAGACTCAGCTTTTCATGTGCATCGCGGATGGTGAACAAACGAGATGAAAATTACGCTAAGTATCATGAGATGTTATCTGATAGGCTAACACTTACCAAAAAATAACCCTAACCAATAAACACGGCTCAAAGAGATGATATGGATGACCATAATAGCCAGGTTAAAACAATTTTGTCACGGGAAAACATCAGTCTGCGCAAGATTATTTCGACTGTCGATATGGTATTAACCTATGTACGGCTTTGAAAAATTTCGTGGTTCTTTTGCAAATATGAATGATAAATAATAAAGAGGATATAATTAAGTCTATAACGTACAAGATTTATTTAATTGACGCACTTTTATACCGCGGTTCCTAACTACACTTGCATGCACGCCAGACTAGAGTTATAACATTCCATTTTTGGTTAAGCAGGTTCAACCAATAGACATTTATTGCTCAGTTAACCATTAGTAAATAGTTACAGGTAGTATATATAAAGATATAATTGATCTTTATCAGACGAGATGCTGAGATAAGCAATTACTGTTCTGCTGAAGATCGCAATACTGTCTGACTGAAGACTCCAATCTATCTACTGAAGATAGCAATTTGCTGAAGATAGCAATGCCTGTAAATATAGGTAAATATAAAGATATAATGATCTTTTATTAAGACGAAGATGCTGAAGATAGCAATGCCGTTTGCATAAGATAGCAATGCGGCTTTATTGGAAATATAGCAATGGGTTTATGGAAGATAGCGATGTTTGTCTACCGGAAGATAGCAATGGTCTACGGAAGATAGCAATGGCGGTTACCGAAGCATAGGCAATGTGTCTGCTGAAGTAGCAATGCTGTCTGTGAAGATAGGCAATGCTGTCTGATGAGATAGCCAATGCTGTCTACTGAGAGCAATGTACCGAAGATAGCAATGCGGTCTACCGAAGATAGCAATGCAGTCTGATGAAGATGACAATGGCTGTTTATTGAAGATAGAGATGTTATCTACCGAGATAAGCGATGTGTTCTAAACTGAAGATAGCAATGCTGTCTACTGAAGATAGCCATGTGGTTCTACCGGAAGATAGCAATGGTGTCTGCTGAAGATAGCAATACTGTCTGCTGAAGATAGCATACTGTATGCTGAAATAGCAATGATGTCTTTTCTGTGAAGATGGCAATGCCGTCTGCTGAAGATAGCAAGGCGTCTGCTGAAGATAGGAACCATTTACTGTCTACTGAAGATAGCAATGCTGTCTGCTGAAGATAGAAACGCTGTATGCTGAAGATAGCAATGCTGTATAATGAAGTAGGCAATGCTGTCTACTGAAGATAGCAATGCTGTTTACTGAAGATAGCAATGCTGTCTACTGAAGATAGCAATGCTTCTGCTGAAGATCGCAATGCTGTCTATGAGATAGCAATGCTGTCTGCTGAAGGTAGCAATGCTGTCTACTGAAGATAGCGATGCTGTCTGAGGAAGAAGGTTTTTTTTTGTGGGGGGGGGGGGGGGGGGGGGGGGGGGGGGGGGGGGGGGGGGGGGGGGAACGGGGGGTGGGGGGCGGGGGGGGGCTCTTTTCCCTTGGGGGGGGGGGGGGGAGGGGGGGGGGGGGGGGGGTGGGTTAGTAATACTGTCGACTGAAGATAACAATGATGTCTGCTGAAGATAGCAATGCTGTCTATGAAGATAGCCGATGCATGTCTACTGAAGATAGCAATGCTGTATACGAAGATAGCGATGCTGTCTACGAGATACGCAATGCTGTCTGCTGAAGGTAGCAATGCTTGTCTACTGAAGATAGCGTTGCTGGTCTACTGAAGATTAGCCAATGATGTCTAATGAAGATAGCAATACGTCTACTGAAGGAAGCAATGCTATCTCTGAAGATAGCAATGCTGTTGCTGAAGATAGCAATGCGTCTACTGAAGATAGCAATGCTGTATGCTGAGGTAGCAAGCTGTCAATGATGATAGCATGCTGTCTACTGAGATAGAATGCCTGTCTACTGAAGTAGCGATGGCTGTCTATGAGATAGCAATGCTGTTTATTGACGGATAGCGATGTTATCTACCGAAGGATAGCGATGTGTCTACCGAAGATCGCACTGCTGTCTAACTGAAGGTAGCAATGCTGTCTACTGAAGATAGCGATGCTGTCTACTGAAGATAGCAATCTGTCTACTGAAGATAGCAATTACTGTCGACTGAAGATAGCAATGCTGTTCTGCTGAAGATGCAATGCTGTCTGATGAGATAGCAATGCGTCTATGAAGATAGCAATGCTATTTGCTGAAGGTAGCAATGCTGTCTACTGGAAGATAGCAATGCTGTTTACTGAAGATAGCAATGAGTCTATGAAGATAGCGATGCTGTCTACTGAGATTAGCAATTGCGTTAATAAAGATAGCGATGCTGTCTACTGAAGATAGCAATTGCTGTTTATTGAAGATAGCATGTTATCTACCAAGATAGCGAGGTTGGCTACAGAAGATAGCAATGCTGTCTACTGAAGATAGCAATGCGGTCTACCGAAGAAGCAATGGTGTCTACTGAAGATAGCGATGCTGTTACTTGAAGATAGCAATGCTTCTACTGAAGGATAGCGTGCTGTCTACTGAAGATAGCAATGCTGTCTATGAAGATAGCATTACTGTCTACTGAAGGAGAGCAATGCTGTCCTACTGAAGATAGCATGCTGTCTGCTGAAGTAAGCAAATGCTATATGCACACTAGTAAGCAATCTGAGAATTATCAAATCCTTATCTGCAGAAGATAATAGTATAGAAAACGCTATCTACAGAAGATAGCAATTAGGGGCAATGCTATGTGCTGAGGATAACAAATACTATTCTCTCGAAGATGGCAAAAGCTGATGCCAGAAAATATCATATGCTATCACCGAAGATTGCAGAGGTATTACAGAGGGAAACAAGTGCTATATCGTCTGAAGCTAGAGCAAATGCTATCTAAGGAATATGATATCCTGGCGATAACAAAACGTGCTGTTATATCATGATGGCAATGGCATCATATACTAAGTTTATCGAGATATGAACAACTATAAAACGATTGTATTTCTTTACAGTACTACTGGCAATCGTGATTGTTCCAAGGAAAGGAATATAAAAACTAATACGGAAATTTCAACATTTCACCCGTTGATTTGCATTAATCTTCAAATAAAGAACAGTGAAATGATCACCCTCCAAAAGCGTAAAAATTCGTACATTCCAAGATGTAAAAAAATACTCCAAAAGTGTAAATTCTATTGAATACTTTGAGAATGAAATTTACTCGATAAGAATTGAATACAGTGCTCCCTCTAATGACACCTTCAACTAACAAAATATAAAATTTTAAAAACGTGTTTTTTCAAGAAAACAATAAAATAAAATATTAAAAATTCTTTTTCAAACGATGTGACGACGGTAGACAATCGCAGACTAAGGTAAACAATGTTTACTGTCATAGGAATTGTCTGGAAAAAAATTCGATGTATTTAAGACTTATTTATTGTTCTAGATTTTAAGGATTTCTTATTAAAGATTGATCACTGCAGATAATCCTTCAAAGAGTAAAAATTTTACTCTTTTGAATGCTTTTTACCGTTAGAGAGTGATTTGTACTGAATTCACTCTTTGGAGAGTGGCTTTCACTTTTAAATTGAGAAAGTATATAACACCACACTATAGTCACAAAAAAATATGGTAATATCCAAATATTTTAAAAATTATATGGAGATAAATAGCACATTTCAAGGGTAAAGTATTTATCGTTAGGTGCGATTTCATAAAAAGAACAATATCATCGGGGGAGTTTCATTAGCTTGATATTACACCATATCAAGGCGTATAATCTTCAATTTCGAAACGTCATGCGATTTTTTGTCACTATAAGTTACTGTATTGTTAAAGACGTGTTTGCCTCTCTAATATAACCGCAAAATCCTCTTTACCGTCAAAACCTCCGTGTCCGTAAGGCGAGATGAAACAAGAACGGAAAATCGTCGCTAAAATGCTTCGACGGACCATTAGCGATTTAATACAACTATGTGAAAAGTGTATTGGGTGGTAAGAAGCTCTATGTTGCCTAATTATAAGCCAAGGTAACGGAAAGGCCTTTGTTTAATGTCTCTCAACCTTGTTACGTTTACTCATCTATATATCGGAACAGATTTCTGCATTATAGATCGAAGCAAAATTATCCCAACCCAAAGATATTTTTTTTTCTGTACGGAAGCTATTTGTTAGATTACTGGAATGGAAAAGTGAAGACCCATGCGACCACTTAATGATATTGAAGCGATTTGAAAGCTTCATTATTATCGAGGCCTCCAAGACAAAGGTTACGTAATTTGTTTTCTTGTTCAATTAGGGAGATAATGTGTTTCGTCGACTGCTTTTGGACATAGATGGAAATGAACTCTCGCCGTGATGTTTTCTCTTTCGCGCATCGCTCTCAATACCATTTCTAGCTGATGGGATATTAAAAAGTCTAAAATGAGGTGGTCGTGTAATTGGACACGGCCCTGAAACGGGGTTCACTCAGAGTGCTTATTGGAAGGGTCACAGCGGGTTGTGTGCATTTCTGTCATTGTCCGCTTAATTTTTCATGAAACTTTAGTGAATTTCTATAGGTGCGACGGGATTTTTCAAATCTTGAAAGGACTGGGAATCAGCGCATCATCAGCAGCAACAGCATCAGCAGCAGCATCATCATCATCAGTCATATCATCATGTATCATAATCAAATCATGGGCAGCAGCCAGCATCTAAACATGATCAATTTTTAAAACATCGTTTAAATAATTTTTTCTTTGTATTTCTGAAATATGAAATTATGATCATAAAAAATAAATCTAATTAACTCACAAAAGAATAACTACAAATACTGTTTTTATTTTTAAGCTACTTAGCTTTGAGCTATGTCTTCTTTCAAGAGCATTTCGACCGGTGTGAAAGTTAATTATAGTCCACCTGGAGCCACAGTTCGAGCTCAATACACGACAACGGAATAAGGGTGAAACTTAATTTGCGTGAAGAGTCAACTGACGAGTGCCCTATTATTTACCGTTGTGGCCGGACTTGAGTACGGCGGACTATAATTACTTCACACCTCCGGCTTTTACAAAAAAACCAAAAAAAAAACAATCGGTTGGGTGGGCAAGGCCAACATGTGTTTTTTCTTGTTACACCGTAGAAAAGCAATAAAATCGATGGGACTTCACAGATGATGGTCGAGTACGTCTGGAAAATGTCCTGATTTTAGGTCTAAGATAACTGAATTAATTCTATTGATGTGTGAAAGCAGATATAGTCCGCCGGGAGCCACAGCCCAGGCTCCATAAACGATAACGGAAAATGAAGCGTGAAACTGTGTTGCGTGAAGGTCAAATGAATCGAGTAGCCCTATTCTTTACCGTTGGCGTTGTTAAGCGGACTATGGAATCTGCTGAACTATAATTATTTCTACAGATGAATGTCAACTACAAATCGAAATTGGTCTAATATGATGGGAAAGGGGATTGAAGGTTAAAAACAAAGGATTAAATTGATGAAATTTAGTTTTGAAAAAAGCTGAAGGGATAGGAATGAAAGAAAATTTTAAAGCATCCAAATACAGAAGTCCCAATAACAACTATACAATCAAACTAAAAATTATAAAAAATATAAACTGTGCATTTTGCCAATATTTTGCACTTTATTTGTTAGACAAGGATCCAAGCTACATCCTCGCTTTTATTCCATCCAATTGATGGGAACCTAAGTGGAGATAATGTCAGTTGAACACAAAGGATATTAAAAACACTTGGGGCCGTCTATCACTAAGTTCAAGAAACTAAGGTATAAGACGTGATAGATCCATTGTGAGATTAAACCTTTCAAACAAAAATAAATAGCCACAGATCAGAGTGAATGTATTATTATGCAATGTAACTATCAATATATTATTTTTCATAAGGCACGAGATTATTGTTTGTGGGTGAAATGAGGACTCACTCTCATGGGACAATAAATCATGAAATTCCATGAATTTTGGGAATTTGACTGCTGGAAACTAATTGTAGCAGTCCATACAATCCTTTTGAGGGACAAATGGTGGACAACGCTCTAATTGTGAGGACAATTTTACCAGTCCCTTATTCCCTACTTCTCCAAGATCCCAGGGAGAGATACGAGTACGAGCTGTGTTCACAAAGGGCAATAAAGGCAGCGATGGTTTTGTCGAGGTCCCCCCTCAGTTTACTTTCAACAGGGTGTTTTTATGGTTTCTACCTTCTGCGGAGACCTGAGTAAGCTGACACAACTGTTTGAAATTGCAGTTTCCTCCCAGCTACATGTATTTATTAGCAATTATAACTTATAAATTTGTTATAAATTCTGTTATATCACAAGATTCATCACTTTATACCTTTTTACTTTAGTTTATTTACTTTTCAATAAGAATGTCTTGAAGGTGATTTCATGGCAACGTTGTGTTGATTCAGGATAGCCCCGAACGTGCCCAACATGTTTTTCACCTGTCTCAGATAATTAACCCTAACTTCTGAACCAGACCCCAAATTACACGAACTAAACATCTCATGAAAGTTGGAACACTTCTAAAAAGAATACGTAAAACTCCAGTTGAGATGAACATAATTTTGGGCCAAAAATTAATCTTTGATTGTATAAGTTTTTTTTTTTGGACGTTCCTGTATAGTCAGTTTTCTTACAAAAAAGACTTTTTTAAGAAAGGCGAAACCATGGAAAATGTATACAATCAATTATATTGCTATCAATCACGGAATTGACTTCTCATATGCTATACTGGCTGTGATTTTCATATGAAACTGTACTTGTGTATGGAATGTGGACAATAGCAAGATCGTTTGCTAAACTTTATTCGTGATAACAGTACTTGATGACGGCCCGGTTCACTGATAAAATGAATAGCATGCTGTGACCCAGTGGAAAAAATAATTATTTGGGTTGGATATTGGAGATTAGCTACCCAGCCACTTTTGGCTAATGTGATGGGTTGTTATCTGCATTAATGGAACTTCTAACACTTTGTCAAAAATGATCAAAATAATTAGCAATCCGTAAGGGGATTCCCAGAAGCGTCTTTGCATATTTTAAAATCCGTTAGAGCTGAATCTCGGTTTGTATAGCGAAACGAAAAGGTAGTGTGGTGAAGTAATTCCTTTTTGGCATAGCAAATTTATGTGGGTTTTGTTTTGTTTGTTTTATTCAAAATCCTGGACCAGCTGTTATGATACTTACACCAATAAACTCAAAAGACAAGAATGTGACTTTCATGTCAAAAAGCATCATTTGAGTATCCGAGTATTCACTCAAACGTTGCCAATAATCATAGGAGGTTTCTTAATACATGAATAGCATAAAATGCGAAACTGCGGTTTGTTAAATTTTGCTGAGTAAACCGATATTATTGGAGCTTGCTATACATGTAACGTATGTTCAAGACAGAAGCTCAGGTATTTCTTCTGTATTGATAAGCACGCTTTTGGTTTGATTCTGATAGTAAATCAAAGAAAGTTTGAAGGAAAGAGAGATAGGAAACAAAAAAGTAAGAGGATGACTTAGGAATTGAATCGCGGTTGCAACTGCCGATGATCGGTGCAGAATTAGAACGGCAAAAACGTTACACAATGTCGAAATGTGTGCCCAATTACATGACTTACATAAACTAGTTCCTGAAGGTCTGATTTTATCCCCCCTTGTGCACGACTGGTGGAATACTAAATAAAAAATTGTCGAGGAAGAATGAAATACCAGTTTTGATTTTTACTATTGTATTTTGTTCGGTAGCAATCGCACTACACATGATACGATGCCGTGCAGATAGCCGAGAGATGCGCTCGTCCCCAACGTAAACCCAGTGTTCATTACTAATACACAGAGTCCGAGCCTCCTGTAGCGCTTTACAATATCATAGGTGCTGCAAAAACAAAAATATGACTTAAATCATGAGTATTAATCAATTTTTAATTACCTATCACATATCATAAGCCATAATTGACTTAATCTCACTCAGCCGCCCATCGCTCATCTTCTTCCCATCTTCCGAGCACGCCATTTATTTCTCTTTTCCAGTGTCTTGGAGGCATCGTGTGTTTCTCTGTACCCTACTCTTAGCGGGTCGTTCACACATAGTAAGGGCTCTGGACTGGTTCCAGTTTCACGGTTCTCCATGGCCTGGTGCAACCCAGCCCTTAGCACTTTACATAACTATAGGATTCGACAGATCATTCGGTGTACAATCAATCTGCTGACACCCCCCTGTCCACCACCAAAAAAAGTTGTAATTATTTGAATAGCTAAACATCTGAATAATTAGTCCAAACAGACCCATTTGGGTCAGGGGTTCTGAAGATGTTGCCCAAAACGTTTGAGTGACATTCTTATTTTTTTTGAAATACACCACTTGTAGGTTGAAAAGGCGCAAGGAATCGAGCGGCATATAAAAGCGTTACATTCATCGCTTCAGGCTACGCCATGTTCGAGTCAGTTTTTAGCCGCAACATTTCATGTTTTTACAATATCATATTTGCCGTTATACCACTAATATTTTATGGTAGGTAATCGTGCCATTGTAAGCGGTATATTCAGATCACTGGAGTACTGTTAGACAAAAGTTAGTAGTATGCGATAACACAAGAACATGATATGGAAATGTATTATAAATTAATCCATTGTAGAGAGTTTGAAGTGTCACCTTCAGGTATGATTAAAAAATGAAAATGTATTAGAGCCATGTTAAAATACGCAACAGTAACTAACGAGGTGCTTTAGTGATTTATTGAATTTATGATTGTATGTAATTAATTTTCTTATTTATATATTATTTTGCTTAGCATCTTTTTAACGCGAACGAAAATGAAATAGGATAAGTATTGAAGAGCATTCAAACCAGAAGCAGACAAAAAAATAAGATATCATCGTATCATCATCATCTTTATCTCATATAATATCATATCCATCTCATAATTCATCATCTCATACATCATCACCAGGTCATCATCATCTCATAATAAACATCATCATCATCATAAGCATCATAGCATATCATCATCAATATCACACATAACATCTCATCATCAGCATCATCATACCATCATCATCATCTCATCATCATCACCCAAATAATCATCATTCATTCATCATAATCATCATCATTCATCATCACACATCATCACATCATCATGCATTCATCACCATCATCATCATCATCATCATCATCATCACCATTCATCACCATATCATCATCATCATCTAATCATCATCATCATATCAAGGCTGATGGGCATTAAAAGAGTATGAAAACGATGCGTCGGGGAAAGTGGTCAAACGGCCCTGAAACGGGGGGTTCACTCAGAATGCTATGGAAGGGTCACAGCGGGTTGTGCGTATTTTTGTTCATTTTACGCTATGTTCGCATGAATTTACTGTAGTTTTAGGTGATACGAATTTAAACAATTTAAGGATAGTAATCATCGCACATCATAATCATTTCTTTCATAATCATCTCATATAAATCATTCATCATCGTAATCATCGTCATCATCATTCAGAGTCAGTAGTCATCTCTTAACCGTCATGCATTGTAGTCATCAAGTCATATTCTTTATTTTGTCGAGATCCGCTTATTGCTGCATCGTGTTGGAAGGGGACGTTTAAAATGAAAGAGAATCTCTAAAAATGGTGAAATGACACTTTTCACTTTTTTACTTGTGTTTCTAAATATGCTGAGACTTATCTTATAATCCTTGTTTTGTGAATTCTTGTATCACTAAACTAATTAATATCGAATTCGTGTTTTGAATTAATCTATTAAATAAATAAATCCGACGAAGTACGATTAATAAATTATATCCTTGTGTCCAGCATTCATAGAACACGAATGGTCAAGATTGATTGTTGCCACGAATTAGCGATACCGTATGCGTTTTCTTACCTCGAGTCAAATCACCAGCTATTTTAAAAGAATTATTTACGATAATTACCTTTAAATTTGAGATTACAGCAACCTAATTGATTCCACGTGAATTATTCTGTCGTTGAGATTATGTATCAACCGGATGTGCCCAGGGGTGCAGAGTAAGTTGATGAGAAAGAGAAGGCTGAAAGACAGAAGATCAGTTGTGAACGCAGCCCCACTCATCGGACTATCGAACGTTTGCAATAACACACCAAAGTCAACTAAAGGCAGACGTTTCACGAGCCTAGATAACGATATTTAATTGGGCAAATATAAGGGAGAGAGAAAGAAACGAGGAGGGAGGAGTTAATGGAGTTGCTGTTTTAATGGCGGGAGGCGGTTGAGGGAACTCAGGTGAGATCGACCGATGCTCCTGAGTGTTGAGCGTCAAGTTTCTGAACCGATCCCGTAGAGTGCTGGATGCGTAGCGTATCTGGCAAACAATACCGGCGAGTCATCGCCATCAAGCGGGTTGAAATCTTTTTTATCTTATTTTTTTAAGGGACTCTTTGGAAGATTTGCTGTATCTACACGTGATTAAGCATTGTACATTTTGAAGGACAGTCGGTGTTTTACATTCCACTTTCTGCGAGTAATGGGCTTTTGTGGAGTAGTAAAACATCAAAATAAAGCTTCATTGTCTCGTCTACTGCTGATAGCGCAAGTGTTAAGGGTTACTCGAGACTACATAAGAATTAGCTATTAATAGGAATTATTACCATATGACATTACCCGTTTTAACTAATTGGTAATACTAATAAGTATATTGGGAATATAAATATTATTAAAGTATACGAGTTATTAAATACAAACTAATGTGCTATTTTCCTTGTAAAAAAATACCAGAGGATAGAAAAATGAATAATACGGTAATTTATGTGATAAATGACTAGTAAATTAAGTTGAATCAAAATATGCCAATCCGTGCTAAAGTTTGGATAAAAATAGCAGCCACGTTGTGTCAATGAAAGGGCAAACTTCATTGTCGGTATCAATTATTGGTGACCAAATGTAGTATAATGAAAAGAAAATGTTTGCCAAACATGGAGGTCACCATCGACAAGTTCCTGTTGGTCTGAGATGGCAAATATCAAGGTTCCAAGGCAATTTCAACATATCAATTGGGCCAGAACATATTTGTAAAGGAAGTTGGGAATTTGATGGGAACAAAGTTGGTTGTCAGAGAATGGTCTGTCTTTGGCAAAAGATTGGCATTAGGATGTACTAATTAACCCAAAATGAGTAGATAATTTACACTTACAATCTACAACTTAACATAAATTAACTGTAGTACACCATGTTGAATAAAATTAGGCTGAGAAAAAATAACTTAGTAATTAGGTGAAGCGGGAAAAAAATTGCAATAGAATTTCTGCACCACAATGCCATTTCTATACCAGGTCCCCAGAATGCCAACTTAAAAGGTACAGAAAAATCCAAGGGTGGACATAGGATATTGCATAAATCCAAAATGGCCTCCAATGATAAGATTTTTACAAGGATTTTGTAAACTATCTAAAATAAAGTTTGGCACCTAGAATGCTATAAATTTGGTATATTTGAATACATTATATTGTATGTCATATACAGACACCATACATCTGACCGAAAAAAAAATTGTTACCTAATTTGCATAAATCCAAAATGGTGCAATTCCAGATTTTGAACACGATGTGTCTAAGCATCTCAGAAATATTATTTGCCACCCTAAAAATGCTAAATTATTACATTAGACTAATAGATTTTGTGTATACAGACACCAACATGCGTAATAGAAGTGAACTAATTGCAAAATTCCAACATGGATGCCATTACAATTGGAGCAAGATGTCAAACATTGAATCAATTACATACATCTAGATTGCCCTTACAGGACTAAAAACCCAGTTCCTATCACTTGCTATATAATGCTTAGAGCAACCCCCACCTCCATCTTACACCCCTCACGCACATACACGTGTGGTCGGAAAATTGGTATCTTATATCTATAATGTTAAAATTTAATATACTTTGGCCTTTCAGGAACATTTTGTTATCTTCGAATATGGTGAACTATGTTTTTCGTGGCCCTTTGGGGCTCATACAAAATCAAAGTTGTTTCTCAAAATCATTACCAAGCACATATTCATACAAACCTATATGTTAAAAAATTGAAAAAAATGTTTTAGTTTGTGAAGAGAATCCAGTTTTTTCGATCAAAAACTTGATTCTCGATGGAACACGTTTTGATTCTCATTGAAAACTTGGTATACGGTTGAAAAAGGTTTTCATTGATAAACCAAATTTTTTACTTGTAAAACCTTGGATTTTCACTTGCAAATTCTGCTTATCCGACGTACCTAGTTTCCATTGAAAAAAGTTTTTAATTAATGAAAAACATTATTCTATCAAGAGAAAGCATCCAACTTTGTGTCGCCTGCTTAAGCCATGAAATACATAGGGATCATTTGTCCCCTGTAGTCTGTTGTAGTCTGTTATTGATGTTGTCTGTTTTTGATGTTTGTTGTTTGATGAATTTAAAAAGGGTTAACATTTGCCTGGAATATCCCATACTTCGATGGATTAAAAACCAACTTGTCATAGATGCAACATGGATGCCCTCATTAATTTTGGTGATGATGTCACAGGTCACATACCAAGGTCCAAAGTCATGTGATTCAATTGTAAATATGGCTTAACATGTAAAAATTGAACCCGCAAATTGAAGTTGAAGTTCAATAATTGGAACCAAACTTTGACCTAGGATGCACAGGGTATCCCTATTTTCTTGATGAGGTCAAAGGTCACATGCCACTGTCAAAGTTCATTGCGGCCTATTATTACAAACCGAGGACCGATGTACATTTCAATACACCAGATACCCAATTTTTCATCGAGAATCCAGTTTTATCGACTGGAATCCAAGTATTTCAAATGGTAAACAGGATCTTCAATCGAGATTCCAATTCCTTCATCGAGAATTAGTTTTTCAATCGAAAACTTTTTCTCGGCGATATACCAAATACCATCAAGATCCAGGTTTTTTGCAAGTCCAGCATGACGTGGCTAATTGTGTGCAGTTCTCTGAGTCAACTGTTGAGGTTGACCAGTGTTTCCTATCAAGGTCACAACCTTTGGGCTTAGGTAGAGATGACCATTGCTCAGCCATCTGCGTTGAATCCACGATTATCCATGGTATGCTGCGACTGCCAGGGTCCGTGGATGGGTAGCAAAGTGATTTCCGTGGAATTCTCGGGTGATCCTTAAAGAGTTGTTGGTAGGGATAGTTACCATGTTCGTCACACTTCTTGGCGACCTAGATCGTCTGAAGGATCGTCCAAAGGTTGCAGAGGTATGCCAGACATAATTGGAAGATAATCTACACCTTCGCCAAAAGGCAACCGCTAATAAGTCTCATTTCATCATTCAGAATGACATCAATCTTGTGGAAATGTACACTGTGACTCCATACTGGTGGCGGCATATTCACAGTGAGTATCCCAAAACAACAGTTGATGTGTATAAAGTGTCAAAGAATTGCCCCCATCCAAGCCCCTGCAGGAGCCTTCCTGAGGAGGTTTAACACAAGACGGGTCATGGCACCGACTGTCTTGGGTGTGTTGATGGAAAGTAAGGCTGTAGTCTTGACGACAAGGTTCTTTTGTGTTGGATCGCATGACATTTTTTTTCCATCTAGAGTGATGTAAAGTTCTCTTTTGCGCAATGGTTTTTTTTGCAAGGTGGAAAATAGAGCCGACAGTATGCTTATACCAAATTCAGGATACATATTTCTATATAACGTAGAGCATAATGCTTATTTAATAAACATATTTCATTTTAAGGGCTCCAACATAATTAGGACATCTATACACCAAAATGATGTAAAACATAGGATTGGCTGCAATATTGGATTTATGCATTAGCGTACTTCCACCACTTTGGATTTTTTTTGGACTTTTAGTATGTCATTCTGGGACCTTATAGAAATGCATAGTGGTGTAAAAAATCTATTGCAGTTTTTTCCAGGTCATATCATATATTTCCGAGCCTAAAAGCAAGCGATTAGGATAAGCTTGTTATTCGCTACCCTTAACACACTCTATTAGCCAACATTGTTATTTGTTCAGCGATATTGTAAGAACGAGCAACTTTATTGCGATAATCTATCTACTATTGTATCACTAACTCGCACATTTCCAATGAGGGGCACTATAAAATACCACGAGTGAATCTCCCCCGAGTAGGCCCTAACAAGTATTGCTAACAAGGCGATATTTGCTTCTCCGTCATACGACTGCCACTTATAACAAACGAATTTCCCCCTGTTTTTACTACTCGTACTCTCCCAAACGCGCATTACACAGCACTTGATATCGCGAATATCATTTTACGGCTCGTCGGCGTGAACACGCGCCTTTAGCGTTCG
>JAMKCH010011307.1:0-28645 GCA_023653785.1 Ophioderma brevispina | reverse complement strand
AGTACATCCAATTGGTTACCAGATACACCAAATATGGGATCGCAAACGGGTTCTAACCTTTTGTATTTCAGTGAATGTATACCTCTATACACGTTCTCACTTATGACAGAAACCGGAACAGCAACCCGAAGTCTACCAATGCATATAGTACCTTGTCATCAATTCTTGTCTGAATGTAAGGAAGAATAGCTTTGTCAGGCAATTTAGATTTTGAGCTCTTTGAGATAGATAGTATCTTCTTCGCATTGAACATGGTCGTTGACCGTTCAACATCTCCGACCCTTGCATGTTTGAACTCGTGTACATTTCCCCTCTGTCATAATCAGAATTATCTCTGTAACGTGTTGGAGATCGTGATAAGGCCTATTTGGAGATGGAGAGCGAGAGTGAAGTCCTACGGTTAGCAATTGTCACAATAAGTACGTTTTCTATTATAGTATCTATTTGGAGATCTTGAATTCCATCTAATCTCTATCAAAATAATCGCCCTCTCTATAACGAGACTGATAACGTCGGCTATCAGGCGAATATGAATTTGAACGTCTACGTGTTCATAGCTATCGTTCCCTCTTTCTCTCCGTCTACCTCGGACATATGCAAATCTCCCATTACCAACCAAAAAATCCCACCAGATGATGAATGTCGTATATGTCTAGCAACAACAAACCTGTGGGCGTAATCTGAAAATGAGACGCAGTAATTTGTCGCATCTATACATCCAGTACATCCAATTTTGTTACCAGATAACACCCAATATGGGATCGCAAACGGGTTTAACTTTTGTATTTCAAGGAATGTAGATCTCTATACACGTTCTCACTTATGCCAGAAACCGCACAGCACCCGAATCTACAATTTGGCATATAGTACCTTATCAGAAAGTCTTGTCTGAATGTAAGGAAGAATAGCTTTGTCAGGCAATTTAGATTTTGAGCTCTTTTGAGAGAGATTTATCTTCTCGCATTGAACATGGTCGTTGACCGTTCAACATCTCCGACCCTT
Source organism: Ophioderma brevispina (assembly GCA_023653785.1). NCBI lineage: Eukaryota > Metazoa > Echinodermata > Ophiuroidea > Amphilepidida > Ophiodermatidae > Ophioderma > Ophioderma brevispina. Next base: position 27,643 of record JAMKCH010011307.1, on the reverse strand, counting down.
GCATTTTTAACTCTTTGTACATTTCCCCTTCTGTCATATCAGAATTATCTCTGTAACGTGTAGGAGATCGTGAGTAAGGGCCTATTTGGAGTGGAGAGCGAGGTGAAGTCTACGGTAGCAATTGTCACAATAAGTACGTTTTCTCTAATAGTATCTTTTGGGTCTTGAATTCCATCTATCTCTTTCAAATTCGCCCTCGCTATAACAAGACTGATAACGTCGGCTATCATCCCGCATATGAATTTGAACGTCTACGTGTCATAGCTATCGTTCCCTCTTTCTCTCCGTCTACCATCGCTCCTCTTCAAACCTAACATTTGTACCTTTCCTTTGTGTGAATATTTGGCACTGTTTTCACCATTCCTATCACGACTTCTTTCCCTAATGTTTGTACATTTTGTTTTTCCAAGTTATCCCCTTAGTGTACCCCAAAAAATTGCCCCCAGCCACCATATTTGTTGAATTGTGATAACTCTGAACTAACCTTTGATGCTTGTACTCCGTTCTGCACCGATGCACTCAACACTTTCTGTCGGCAAACACATTCTTTTGGGAACTCTGCGCCATGTTTTGTGCAATTCCATCTTTTGGCTTATTTCCAAAAGCATCTTCCAAAGTTTCCGGACCCTGTTCAAGACATTGTTCTCAGATTTGGAGAAAGACCCTGAATAAATCTGCGTGTTGTATCTCATTTTCCTTTTTTTTTTTTGAAAAGTTCACCATAATCATACTCCCAGCAATCAGCATTCACTATTTTTTTGATATTGCACTAAGTAATCTCAATGATTCACCCAATTTTTGGTCTTATATCTGAAAAGCTTTAATAAACTTTTCTGTTTTGGGTTGCTTTGCCAAACACTTCAATAATCTTTCCTTGCTTATCAAATCATCTTTTAGTTTCTTCAGGTAATTGATCCCAAAAATCAAAACTTGATCAGTCAAACACACTTCTAAGCTGGATTTAAAGCTAGGAGCACCATGTTTAAATGGAGTGACAACCAATTCCATTTCTGCACCATTGTTCCAATCTTCGCCTATTTTCCCTGAAAAAGGTTTGGCAGATATTAAGGATCCCAACTAACCTGATCTGAGCTTTCATCATCTGAATCTTACTACACTGACATGATCATGACCATCACTTTCGTCATCGCCCGGCATGATTGAGAGATTTTGTTTGAACTTAAAATTACCCAAATTCTAATCAGGAATAAGTTAAGTAACACTATTTGAAATGCAATAACTATTTGCTCATAAACTTACAAATACACAATGTAAATCAATCTTACTCATTTGACCTAAATACTTATAATCTTTCTAATGGAATAGGATATTTTTTGAAGTCTCACAAAATTTCCTAATTTACTTCCCAATTCCTTTAGAAATTGCGAGTTTTAATCTCTCAATCTCAGAGCGAATTTCATGGGTAAAACATAGGATTAAATAGCCCCAAGCATGTACATGTACTAAGAAAAACACTGCCACCAAAACTTTAAATCTTCACACAACTTGGAGCTAACGTGGCATACATAAGAAATGCATTTTTCAGTTTAATAAACAATCTTCATGAGTTAAAAGTTTGTTGCGTGCAAAGTCAAGTTTGTTCGATAGATTCTCGTTCGTGGTGAAATACTTTTTGTGGTGAAATTGCTTTGTGGGAAATAAAAATTCCGCGGAAGCAGTAAATTCACCTCTGACCATAATCTGTTAAATGCGAATTTCAAATACATTCCAAATTTAACCTTAACTTGAAACTTTTTTTTTTTTGGGGGGGGCTCGAACTTGAAATTTTGATCTTCTCACTGCCACATGTTACTTAGGCAATGTAACATTCAAAAGTTCTTCTACAGCAACATTTCTTTATCGCTAAAAATAGACCATCAGAATCGGCGCTTCAGTCATACACGGACTCCTTCCGGTGTAGCTAGTTGGCAACACTGGCACGACTAATGGTCCATGATGTGTTACTTGTTGTCCTCTTCCTTCAACCACTTCACAGCACAGCAAGGATTGGTCGCCACGAAATATGTAGATACGGTCAGTATACTTAAAGTTCTACACCAAACACGATAGCTGAAGTTTAACTATCCCACCGCTGTCCACCCAGAACAACATGTAAGGAGAGTTCCTACATGATCCATCTACATATTGATAAGAGGAAAGACCGATGGCGTGAGTTAATGAAGGAAATGCAAACAAGACTTCAGTTATACAAAGTTCTAATTTCATAAAATATTCGGCCGACCACGTAGAATTACAATGTGTCGTTGGACAAAAAAATAGCGATTTCCAACCCCAAGCTAACCGCAGATTCTCTGACACGCTCACACAATACGGCCCCTTGCACATACTAATATGTTGAATGGACTTTTTTGTTTGTCCCTCCAGATCAACCAAGCATGAGAAGAATACAAATACATGCACCTGGTTCCCTGAACATTTCATTTATTTCTGCAGGTGTTCCTTTGTATCTCTGGCATGCGTGGGTTGTTCTGGAGGCAGCTGTCCAAGATAACCTATTGACCTGTCGTGCAAGCCCTATAGCAAGGCGTCCTTTTATTCCAAGCCCACGCAAATTCCCTAAGATTTACATAACCGACCGTCGTTCCAGTTGTTGGAAATTCCAGGGCTATGCATTCAACCAGGTCTCTCATCTCGCACAGTACGAACGATCTAGAAAAAGGTTGCCGGTTTTATGAGATCTATAACCCTGTATAAATGAATTAAACTCCTGAATAAGTTTCCTACAGGCCATCTTGGATTTCTCAAATTGCCCAAGGATTGCAATTTTACAACACACCAACCTGGATTCCATTATATACCTTTCAAAGAGATTATAATCAGCTTAGAAAAAACCTTTATCATATATTTTCTATCTACTCCCTCCGCTGCTGGCCTATCGAGATTTTCAATGATGGCGGCCCCCTCAATTTTTTGCACGTACGTATAATTGTCCAAATACTATTCACTGTGTGAAGTTCAAATCGATATCCTTCATATAGAAAATCACACTTGTATAAAATTCCGAATCCGGAATTTCGTTGAACACAGTATTCCTATGGGTACTGCAATACACGCCACCCCATAAGTATTTTTTTTTACACTAACTCTCACCAAAAATCTTTGGAAATGAGCATTCTAGAGACTTCCTTAGTTTTTTACTACTTTTAATTAATACACAACAATTTCTTTTTGGAAATCTCTGATGTAGCCTTTAAAGCAATAATAGCACATTTGTGAAGATCGCCCCAAATGTTGCAAAAGCAGATTTGCAAATACAAGTATACATGTTTATCAAAGGAGCTTTAAGAATCAGAGCTCTAAGAGCATTCCGTTTGTAACTAAACTTAGAGTCTCCATAAGGAATTTACCATGTCAGCATATGCGGTATAAACCGCGGCCTTGACGACGAGGATTAGGGTAGCTATTAAAGGGGCATTGTGATCTACAGCCTCGTCTCCCCGACTTATCTAAAAAGTTGCGATTTTATATTAGCTGAAACGGTTAGCCTAGGTAAATCCACGTGAACCTATCTTACGTTCAAATTCGTTCGTATCTGTAAGAATTCGCACTTTTGTATTTTCTGTCCGTAAACACGGACAGAAATTACAGCACAGGGGGCCTATGGGACGGTAGGAAAAGAAATTTCTCATAACGCCACAACCGCAAGATTGGATCAACTCTATTTTGTGAATGAGCATTTTCTCAAGGATATATAGTGAACATGAAGAAAACAGAAGGGTTTTGAAATCAGAAATGCACCTTTAAATAAATGATGCCAGTAGGCCTAAACAATGGAAAACACAATAGATGGGAAACTCGGCCGCAGGGACACTGTATGTCATGATATAGGTAAACTATTTCCAAATGCCTTCAGTTATTCAGGTTAATTGAAAAATTTAAATTAAAACTGCAGGTATAGGTGAACTTTTCAAAAATTATGTTAAGATAATTTCAAAATCCATTGTGCCAAAGTTTAATTAAAGTTCCGCCAAAATAAGTTAACTTCTTCCGGACATTGTACAGTTCCCCGAGTAGGGGTGGTGATGGTGTTATCTGAAAATGTGTGGCTCTATACTAGCTATTTAAATTGCAAGCTTTCAATTTTATGTGAGCTTTAATTGTGGCTTTATAACCACTCAATTAGTATAAAACACCAAACACCGAAGCATTTCCATGGAAACGGATTAATTAGCCACAGATCACTCGCCTCTGATATATGAGGGGACACACATTTTACCCTTGCATCAAGTACAGTTTGATGATGTCTTTACAGAGTATAGGTAAAAATATACATGGTGTTCTAATATTTTGCTTCTTATGGTGTGGACTTCTGCTGCCAATCGGCGGCCAATCGACAGGTGGAGTTAATGGAACCTAATTAAAGAAGGGTTAATTTTGGCCAACATGGATCCAAATGAATATGAAATGTACTAATGTTCGTAGGCTTCGCCCCAGTGTAGTCCGTTTAGGGGGCAAGTTACTAGCGCGGTTAACAGGAGAGTAGAGCCTGAGAATATTTTCCTCCTTCCCCCCCCCAGAGAAGGTATTGTTTTCTTAAGTTATTCCGTGTAAAAATATTCATCGCCATACTCACTCGATTGCGCTGATATAGGAGCGGGGAAAAACTTTTGGGTCATATGCATTAGATGAAATAGAGGAAAAAAGCATTTTATTTTATCCAATAAGTCGCCTCGCTGCCTAACAATAGAAAGGGATTTGAAAAGAAAAGGGCCAAGCACTAAACTTATTTGTTTAACTGTACAATTCTGAAGTGAACTTGTACAGTTTTAATACAATCGATTTAAAATTATTAACATTACTCACTTGTTTAAAAAGGGGTTTAGGAATTAAAAATTATTACCATTTCACTGTATCCTCGTGGGTACAGGTGTGCGTCCGCCGGGTAAAAAAAAAAATCGAATGTTAAAACAATCGACCATTAATCGTTGGTTCCGAAATTTGGAGACACACTTTCTATAGTTGCTTTGAAAATTTACACATTTTCACAGTAATATTAGCAAAATCGGCCCATTTCATAGTAACCTTTCCGAAAATAGGAAAAAGCAACCATTTCCATTATGATTTACGAAAAAACCAAAAATGACCCATTTTCAAAGACAGTTGTGACCGATCAAAATTGAAAAAAATGCCTCAAAATGACTAAAAAATAACCCATCAATATTAGTAGCATGGTGAAAAAACGACCCATGTTATAGTGGGGTGAAAATGTGACCCATTCCGGCGGAACATATATCCTACCCTTTTCCAATGAGTCCGCCAGGGCAAATGAAAAAAAACAAAACCAATACAAAACATGGAACTCATAACATTTTTGGTGAAAATTTTCGCCTATTCTACTGCCGCTATAAAAATTGACCAGTTTGATGCCATGTGAACTTTATGACATAATTTTGACGTACGATTAGACATGTTGGGTAGTCATTTCCATTGGACCAGAGGAGGACCAAATGTATCTAATGCTATCAAAGTCAAAAAATCTGTGCCATTTTGTTGCCATGCTAGGCAGGTTGGTACTTCTACCCATCATTTTGGGATCACTCTGTACCCTACCCTTTACCCCTGTGGGTATTTGTTTTTAATTTAAGGGGCGAATTCAATACTTAACTGGCGGGCGTTTTCCGGTTCTGTCCGGTTCCGCGCGGTTGAATTTATTCATTGAGTTTGCTGAATTACTTAATCGGATTCAAGGATTCAGACGATTGAGCTGAGAATGCCCGCCGGTTGAGTATTGATTCAGTCCCTAATGTTTTGCAACCAGAAAAGGGGTTTTATTAGTGTAGAAAAGAAAAGAACCGAGGGTTACTTGCAAGTAGTAACTGTAATAGTATTAGTTGCGATTATTTTTACAGCTACTGTTTGTCAAGTACCCTTGGGTATGGAAGACAAAGGAATAGCAGACGATCGGATAACGGCTTCCAGCGGGAAAGATAATTGGCCTGCCTTCAAAGCACGTTTAAATCTTGACTCCGGTGCTTGGTGTGCTGCGACCAGTGATCAAAACCAATGGATACAGGTGGACCTTGGTGTAACAAGAGTGGTTACTGGCGTAATAACTCAAGGGAGACCAGGTGCTCATCGTCGGGTAGCAAAATTCAAAGTCCAGTTCAAGAACGACGAAGCATTTTCCTCATATGATTTTGTGAGAGACGCTAATGAGCCGTACGACATAATGGTGAGTTTAAAAGTTGCATTTGAAACCACTATAAGATTTAAGAAAATAAAACAGATATCTCCCAATTCGCCCCAAACAACAAGTTGAGTTTTAGAAACTGTTGCATTGGAAATTGTAGTTGATTCCAATGTAAGTGATTAAGCCGAAAGCAAGGTATGTTTCATACATAGATGATTTTTAGATGATCGTTTTTAATGTATTTTTTAAATTAAATTTCTTCTATTTCTTTGTTTTTTATATTTTTCTAATTTATCTATTTTTTTTCATATAATTTTTTGTTTTTACTTTATTTTTACTTTCCATTGTTTCAATTATTTTAAGTTTCTAGTGTTGCATATATTTATTCATTATTCATTTACCGTTCTGGCAAGACTTCCATATGTACCCCCTCTCATATATTTAGATGCAACATAAAATGTTATTATTTTAGATGTTTATTCCGTTTTTGATCAAACAAGGCCAAATTAAAATAAATTTTGTATCATGTAAATATATACGAGGGGGGTACATATGGAAGTCTTTCCACAGTTCTAATATTTTCATTCATTTTATTTAAGTCAAAGTACGGCCATAATCACTGAGGAAAACATAAAACGAGAGTTAGCTATGGTCCGACCTTAGGGCCCTTAAAATATGTCAGAAGGACTTGGAGCAACTCTTAAGAACCTCTGTTGAAGAAAGTGCAGCGGCGCTAGACTCGGTAAAACAAAGATCTTGAGAGAACAGCTACAATGTCTGAATTTACATTTCCACGCATAAGCCGAACGGCAAAGATAATTTCTTGTGTGTACTGCTTGAAATTGATTCTATGACAAATAAACAACTTTTCACGACTGTTGAATCATTGGCTATGAGTACTTGAATAAGTGAAAACTTTGTAGAATTTTCAATTTTTACAATCCTCTGAAACACATTGCGTTCAAAATTGGTTTGCACAGCGTTTGTAATCACCACGGGGATAAAAAAGAATGCTGGAAAGTGCTTGCTTTGGAATCAGTGAGTAAATTGTAGAAAATTGTAAAAAGCTCCAGATAATTCCCAAATATATAGTGCTAATGACATTATTACACGGTTTTCTTTTGATATTTAAGGAATTTCTTGGGAACCGTCTCGAAGATCCAGAGACAGTCACCAACTTATTTCCGTCTTGGGTGAACGCGCGCTTCATCAAGATACAGCCCACTATTTGGAAGGAAATGATCTGTATGCGAATTGAAGTACTCGGCTGTAGTGGTATGTTTGTTGTTACCATGATTATACACGTATCCATGAAGCCAGTATTTATGATGTTGGAACACTGCCCTAAATATCGCTTTTAAATAAAATTCCCATCGTATGAAAATAAAACAAACAAACAAACAAAGGACTCTATTTGAAGTTGAATTGGGAAGATGTCTCATGCGATTTGCATTATGAAAGGGGCAGAAAAAGAATCTCTCTTAAACTCTCAAAATGAAAACATATTTTAAATCGGGGATATTTCGTTAATCATGATTTTAAGTTGAAGTTTTTTTTTATGTCTAGCTTATCTGGGCATTAACAGCTGTAATCAAGGAGATTACGCTGACAACTGGGCGCCACAGATAGCACGCCGGGGTTTACAGAATAGTCCATTTTCTTCGACAACAGGGAAGTACCCTATCGGAATAGACTGTAGCGAGGTCTTTGTCATGGTTCATCTGCCCCGCGCAGGGAGAAAGATATTCGAAATAGTGCGTGCGTAATCTCTATATTCTCCTTTTTTTCTTCAATGGTTTTAAAGATGGGAGCAGAGATAGCCTAGGAACTTGGAAGAATACTGATATATTTTACACACATATCATAAAACATGAATGAGCCCTAACAAGAGGCTAAAGAAGTCCAGTGATTTTAGCATAATTTTGGGGTATGGAGTAACTTTATTCAACAAATGTGTCACAGACTCGTACTCATTGATATTACAGCCACTAAGGTTACAGACCGGACAAACAGGGTGGATGCTGCCTGAGGGAATCAACCCTGGCGTGTTTTCTTGCTTTTAACGCCATATGATCCTTTGAATAAAACCACTCCGGATGTGGTTTTTATTATTATTATATAAATCATTCTGTCCAGTGCGTTATGATTGTACATGGCATGAGTGACCATGACGATATACCACTCATTGACTCATTGACTAAACAGAAACCCAGGAAAATGTAAGGCCGATACAGTAAACTCCCGCACGGTATGGATTAATTGTGCTATCATACGCCGGCTTAGGCATAAACAATGTGCCTTCAACAAATAAAAAATCAACGGGCAATCCAGATGACTAGCAGAAATTTAGGGATCTTCTCAAATTAGCTCAGAGAGTGTATAGAGCTTCCTAGCTGAATTATGTCATAACGACATGCCTCTCTTCTGCCGAGCAATTCTGGGATTCTTCAAAAAGTTATCTGGGACGCCAGCTTTGAGAGACGCTGGCGAATTGTTTTCTAAAAATAGGAAGAAATTGGGAATCTTAAAACAACAGGTCCGATTTTACTGAGGAACCGGCGTTGTTAAATTTTCCCTATTAGACGCCAATTTCCATTATTTGCCTGACATAATTGGTCATCTGATGGTGTAGAAACATGGCTTCTGGACCCGATGGGTTAACCTCTAGCATTTTGAAGTTAGCGGGTGAAGAAGTCATTAACAGTAATTTTCAACAAATCCTTGAGCACGGGAATCGGTCCACTATTCTGGCTCAATATCGTTCCAATGTACAATACAAAAGGTGACAAATCAATGGCTTGTAATCATCGGCTGGAATCTCTTACCTCAATATGTTGCCAGCTCATGGAGCATGTGTTACAGACACTTGGATCACTTGAATTCTAATCAGGAAACAACGTGGTTTCCGGTCACAGCACACAGTCATGTAACTCAAATTATTTTGACAGTGAATGAGTTGGCGAAGCCCGTCGACAACAGGTCGCAAGTATATATTGTGATAGTGGACCTCGCCAAGGCGTTCGATACTATTCATCATCAGCGTCTCCTATGCAAAGTCAGTAGCTGCGGCATTCATGGTGATTCCTGCAACTGCATATCTAGTTTTCTAACCAAAAGAAGGAAGAAAATTGTGATCGATTACGAGTGTTCTGAGTGAACTAGAGTAGAGTCAGGTGTGCCCAAGGGACGGCTATAGGCCCTCTTCTTTTCTTACTCAAAACGACTTAAATCTTCATCGCATGTGTTTGCGGACGACCATGTCATGTATATTACCGTCAAATACCAATCCAACTTAATTGACCAACTGCAGTCAGACCTCAATACTCTTGGCAGGACATTTCGCAGTTGAAATTTAACACAGATAATTGTTTTGTCCAACGCCTTACAAATACCAAATCACCCAACCGGTACAATTAGAATGGGGGTTAACATCATCTCACACTTACCTAGAGGGGGAGATCAAAATAGGGGAACCAGGTCAATTTCATTGTGGACTAAGCCAATATGGTCCTGAGGTTCGTTAAGCGCAACCTAAATGCTTGTCGTCAGAATCTGAAATTCGCAGCTAATTTTAATCTCATACGCCCTCATCTGAAATATACTTCAATGGTCTGGGGAGCACATGCCCATGAGCTGAAAGAACATCTAGAAAAGAAAACAAAAACGGACATATCGATTTGACTAAATTGTCTATAAAAGGTCTGGTAGTGTTTCTGAGATGTTAAGATCTCCCCAGTGGAACACCCTAGCTGGAATTAAACAGAAAGATTGCCAGACCAGACAAATTTCATCCAACAAAGACCACCACAGTTTTCCTTAATTAATCCGGGACTGGAACACTTGACTCTCTCATATTGTCACCATATCTTACACAAATAAATTTAAGAAAGCCTCACTACCTACTTAAACAAATCTGGAACAATATTAAGCACCCGTAGTCTACAACAACACCAAACCTCTAAATTCTACCCTGCGCACATCCATCACCTTCTCGTTTGGCTCATGCAAGCGTTGAGAGTATTTTTCCAGATCCAGATTCAGTAAAGGTTGCCGAATCCATAAGAGCGTTAGTGTGTCAAGGTGTCACCTTTCGGAAACACCGTATAAAAAGGTATCTATGGTGTTGAGGTATAGGCTTTTCCCGAGCGGTCAGAACAATGATTTACCTGCCAGAGAGTAGGAGACTTGGTATAGAGACTCAGTTCAAACACAGTATTTTAGGATGTCCTTATTGTGTCATGATTTAATGAATGAATTTAGCCTTTTGTAAATGTAATCGTCCCATCATTGTTTATTCCAGTTCAGAGTGAAGATTAATTAAAATTACATCTCCCTTGATAATATTATTTGCTCTCCATGAATTTCAAAATCAAACTGAACTTAAAAATCTCTCGCAAGCATGTCCGTGAGTGGTTAACTTTTGTTATTTCCAACATATTATAGAAGTGATGGCGCTATACCGTATTGTTGTACGCAATCGGGCGAGGCCGGCAGCTATATCTATAGCAAGAGGGATATTTATGTTATTTCTGATGAATCATAATATTATAAATTTCTTTTTAAATCGTTGCTTTTAAAGTTTCTATTTTGTAACTAAATTCAGGGATATAGGACGGTTTAAACGTCATTGGTAAATTGACCAGGAGCATCTTTGCTTATGACATAAATGTCATGCAAAGTTATTTGCAATTTGCAAAGGCTTTTTCTCCCGATGATATCTTTGGATGTTATGACTGTGAATTTGCCAAAAGATGTACTCTTTATGCGCATCATTCTGACCAAAATAGCTTTGTGATCCGATTCGGGTGCATATACAGACTGTCCCACAAAAATTAACCATCAAAATGATTAAGTTTTTTGGCCAAAACTTTAATTTCCTCTGTACTTTAATCATTCATAGAAATATTTTTTTTATGAGTTTTCCAGCTTTCATGAATTTTTAGTTGTGTATTTGGTGGTCTTGTCAGAGTTATGGCTAATTATCGAGATTTGGAAACCTGTTGGGCAGTTTTTGGCTATTCCTTATAGCCATTGAAATCACCTTCAAGACATTCTTTTGAATATAAAATAAAAAGTAAGTTCAAGTGCGCTTTTTCTTTGTGATTACGTAAGTTATCACTTAATATGCGCAATTGCTAATAATACATGTAGCATTGGGAATTCAATTCCCAACAGTGTGTTGTCTCAGCTTTACTCCACGAGGTTTCAGCAAAGTATAACAATAAACACCCCTTGTTGAAAGTAACTTATACCTTGAACACACCACGCTTCCTTTATTGCTCTTTGTGAACACTGCTTCTTTCATGATATGTCTCCCTGGCATCCATGGAGGCAGTGGGGAACGGGAAGGTAAGTTGTCCTCCACAACTAGAGCGGTAATTGTCCACACAACAAGCTAGGGACAAGCTTGTTCCACACAACTTGCTGTAGACTGTTACAATTAGTTTCAGCATCAAATTTCACAAATTTTCCTTCCATGCATTTCGCGATTATTGTCCCCCTGAGAGTAAGACCCTCATTTCACCCACAACATAATATTTGGGTGCCTCTCACTGAAAAATAATAATTGCTTAGTAGGTTCAATGCATGATAATACATTCACTCTGATCTTACAATATTCTTTTGTTTGAAGGGTTTATACCACAGATGCTACCGCCTGATAACTTTTAGTTTCTTGACCTCACTGAAACTGGGCCCAAGTTGTATTTTACCTCTGTTTTCCAACTGACAATGTCCCGCTAGGGTCCATCAAATTGGGATGGAATAAACGATGATTTAGCTTAGTATCTTGTCTAACAAATAAAGTCAAATAGCTGGCACAAAATGTACAGTTTATATTGTTTCACCCTAATTTTTTATTTGCTTGTATAGAGTGTTAATTTGGGCCAGTCTTTAAAAAGGAGCCCAGAGAGTTCATTCAGCTGAAAGGGTAAAAACGGTTTGATGGTTGGTTTTGTTAGTATATGCGATTCAGAGCATTTTTGAGATGCTCTGAATATTGAATCTTGACCGTATATTAACATAATAATAACAATAATAATGTTCTATTTTGTTTTAAAGATTCAACGACAACGGAAGAAGGCCAGAGCACAAGGTAGGTATGGAGCTTAACCATAATAATCGTGATAACAATAATAACACGAATAATAAGATTAATAACAGGCATTACCCCGCATACAATTTGCTGCTGTTGCGTGTCGTCGCTGGTTAGGAAAAACCTCCCATGTGCATTTGACCTTCAAAATCAAAAGGTCCTACTCTAAATTCAAATAGACTATAACTTTGGCAATTACTTTTTAGAATAGATTTTGCTGTAGCCAAAAATCATATTAGAATGTCTACTATGCTTTAGGATTATTTTTTTTACAGACAGTTCTAACGAGAAATGTAATTTTGCAATATCCATAGGTCCATAGCATGCTACAGTATGGGTATATTCCATAGGTAATGACCTTTATGATTGTCAAATATGCAAAAAAGCATGCCAAACGCACAATGATACCTGGCATTCTACTTAGTAGAAGTAATTTTTTTCTCTTTAGACCCATATGAAAGGTCAATTTATTTCCTGTGCTCAAGGAAAAAAGGAATACATACATCACATTTACAATTTCCAAAAAATAGAAATACATAATTGTTTACAAACATAAACGTAGTACAAAGTCTGAAAATTTACTTCAAAGAAACTGTTCCATACCGTTCCATTTTACATTAAATTTATGAAAGGTGTTATTATTCCTTGCAATATTTTTCTCCACTTTTTCTCCAGTTCAATTTTAGATGGTATTTAAACTGAAGCAAACTTGGCTTAAGCTTCTTAAATCTACATGCGTAGATCATTTTTTTCCCAGAATAATACATAGGTTTAAAAGATTATCTGGCTCTGTAACTTTACCCAACATGATTGATTTATAATCCAGAGTAATACTAGAGTGCATAATTTCATTCCACCAGGTTATAAAAACTCAGACCAAAACTGTTTGGCATGCTCACATCATACATCAAATGTTGATCTGTTCGGGTCCTCTATTACCAGGGAACATATGCTATATCTACAAAAATTCATTTTAAGTAACCTAATGTAGTCATCAACAATTTCATATTAATTTTAATTGAAATATTCTAGTTTTACATCATGACAACATGAAAAGGTAAACTATAGATCTTACTCCAATTTTCCTTCTTATATCAAATTCTGTTATATTACTCTGGAGGAAGGTTGCTCAAAGAAGCTATGATTAAAATCTGATAACCCACATCTTGTGGTACTATTATCGATATCAAGCTCACAATCATTCTCCAAAACTGTGAAGCCCTTTATACAATTCTGCCTGTTAAAAACCACACCCCCATGCTTCCCCTCCTCTGCTTCCATGTGGTAGGAATTGCTGAAATAAAATACTCCATTGTATAAAACAATGCCCAGCACTTCCCTTCTTTGCCAAACAGCAAAAGGAATAATATTACCCTTGAATCAATTTAAAGATCACGCACAGCTTCATTACCCCCTAGAAAAACAGCTGTTTATAAAACATGGATTACCATGCCACATAGATTTCTCTGAATTATCCATAAAATATTGTGAAAACAAAAATCAACATTATCAGGCTTAAATCAGGTCATAGTATGAAAAAACAGTCTTATAAAATAAAGGAACATTTTTTCCAACTATTACACTTGTTAGTATGGACATTACAACAAAAGATCCGACCCCCATAGGCATTTAAAAATAATCCAAACAACTGCTTCCAGACAGCAGTATTATTATTCTTATACCTCTGAATCCATTTTATACGAAGAGCCTTAAACTGGAATAATATTCACCATTTTCAGATCCCTTCTCAAATATTACCAATCAATGATTCCTTTTTATAAAACCTTTGCCACCATTCAAAAGAAATAAGAAAATTGTTTTCAATCTGAGAAATCACATAATAGGCACTGGACATAACCGAGCAAGATCAATAAATTGTGACAAAGCAAAGGTTTAATCAAAAGAATCTTGCCTGACAAGTCAATTTTCTCGGTCTCCAAATATTAAAATTGTTTTAGCTGTGAATTTTTAAATCAAAAATTCCTTATGCTACTTTTACATTATCATATGAAAAAGAAATACACCCAAAGCTTTTATGGGCTCTTTAGGCAGTCATACCAAAGGGTTTTCATACAAAATCTTTTAAAAACCCAACCACATTGCTTGTGATTTATTAACATTTAATTTTAACCAGAAATCTTGCAAAATCCTCCAAAATAATCAACAAATTGGTAAGAGATTGATCGTTTGCCAATACACCTGTAGATGTCGTCAGCATACTGGATGAGTTTGATCTCAACATCTTTGACAAAAATCCCATTATCGCTGCATCATCTCTAATTTTACATGATAACAACTCCATCGCAAGGATAAACAAATATGGACTCAAAGGGTCGCTTGTATCACCATCTCCCATGAAAATATTTAAGAGTTAAACCATTGTCATGACACAACTGTTTTGACATATTTATTAAAATTCGGACCAAAATTCATGCGTTCAAGGGCTTTACAATAAATAAAAAAAATCCACTCAAGAGAGTCGAACGCTTTTCGAAAATCAACAAAAAAGTAAAATCCGAAAAGTATTATGAAATTTAGTACAATCATTACATCTGAAATTGCACGAACAGATTCCCCAATAAATTACATAACAAAACCACTCTGATTCACTTGAATTAAAGTGGGATAACCTTGCAAAGCCTATAGCCAGGATTTTAGCACATTTTGTAATATGTTGTTTAATAAAGATATTGGTCTCCCAATTTTTTTAAATAAAATCTATCTTACCTTCTTTCTCAAGAAGAGTAATAACTGCGTGCTTTGAGAGGAGGACATTTCACCTTTACTAGACCTAAATTCAGACTTTTACAACAAAATTGCCTATTAACTCAAAATCTTAAATAAAAATTCACTAGGCAAGCCATCATTTACTTGCGTTTTATTTCTAGGCATACTCTTCAAAAACATTAAAAACAATCGGCTTGTGTAAGTTTCCCATCACAATCAAGTTCTCATCTTCAGTAAGAGTAGGAATATTATTACCTTGTAAAACTGATATCATCATATCATGCAAAAAATTTCGACTTATTAATTCTCATAAAATCACTCTGCCAACTTTAAAATATCATTTGGATTAATAATCCTGAACCATCATCAGTTATCAACTTTTTACATGCCTTCCGTCTACTATTCTTTTTCCAACAAGAAAATGATTCTTACTTTTGTTTTCTCACCTTTCTCTGACCACCTATTCTGGCTCGTACAATGATCATCAATGACTTGTGATCCAATTCCTCAATTTGCTGTAACAATTTCAATTTCTTGCAAAATGTATGTTTCGGAGTCACTGCCAAATTCTTTTCTAAGATATTTCGCTTAATGGTCAACTTAGCAATATCATCTTCTTCCCTTGACTGTTGCTTTGCAATGAATTGTTAAAATATATTATAGTGAATTTTATCCATTCCATTTAAACTGATCATCCATGCTAACCGAATCTTGTAACAGGACCTAAATTAATTACTCAAGTTCAAAAAAATACTCCCATCATTCAAGATAGGAATATTTAATTTCAATGACCTGGCCCCCCTCGTAGCTTCTTTTTGCAAACAATATTTATAAAAACAGCAGAATGATCTGTCTTTACCTGGGAAAATATCAAACCTAACCACATTTTCAATAAGATTATTAATTATCAAAAAATAATCCAGTCGACATTGTATAATGGGTTATTTCTGCCCCAAGTAAATCATCTAAATTCATGTGGATCAACAGCTCCAATATCCACTTTGATCAAAAGTATCATAATATCCTCAATATTATTAACTACGTTGGTTTTTAATTAATAATGCCACCTTTCTTATCTAGATCGGATTAAGAATGCAATTAAAATCACCACCAAGGATAACCTGATCTTTCCCCGCAAATCTTTTTCGAGAAAAAGCACTTCAAATTGCAAAAAAAGTTGTTGCTTTAATTTTGTCAACATTAGGGGCATAAATATTTGCCAAGGTAAAAATTTACATCCTTTTACAGCCATGAATATCAAAATACGCCCATAATTATCTCGATGCACCTCTTAACACCAATTATTACCATTTTAAAATGATGCAACACCCCTACTATACTTGAACCATGAGAAAACAGTATTTTCCCTCCCCACTCATATTGCCATTGAGTTTCAACTTCTTTAGTACTATGCGTTTCTTGAAGGAGGATCAAATCCGCATTAGTTTTACTACACCAGTTAAATATGCTTTTTTTTGTTTGCTCGTATCCACAAGTCATTGGTAATGGCTTTGTGGTGGTGTCAGGATTTGTTCAGCTAGTGTGCTTATCCGGGGCCGCGTGTATCCATGATACGGACGCTCCTAACATGGCCCGCTATTTGAGGCTGGGGCGGATTGGGAACAGTCAGGGGTTTACACCCTACTCTTATTCGACACTGACTGCGATGTACATATACAGTTGTGACTCTTTGTACACGGGACCGACGGCTTAATGTCCCCTCCGAAGGACGGGATGCTTTCATGATCCATTTGCCCAATTCCAAGTGAACCATGGAGGAGAGCGGTAATTCTGTATTTAATCAATAGCTGGTATACAGATCAAATCCAGAATAGGTAGTACCCGAATAAATCCCAGCAAGTGCCACGACCCCACCGGGATTCGAACCCGGGAATTTTGATGGTAAATTTGCGCCAGAGGCAAGCACCCTAACCGCTAGGCCACGCTCTCCCACCCAAGTTAAATATGCTTCTACGCTTCTTAAAATGGCCAATCGCCTAACATTTAAAGAAACAACCTTTAAATTTTCATCTGCCAGTGGAAGTAAATTTAGAAAAGTTAATTTTCGTATGAATATATACTGACCCATTTTGTTGACTTCCTCCTGTCGGCAATACCTTTTGACGAAAGCCCCTGCCGGTTTATGGCTAGCAATTTTAAAAGCACACTGTTAAAAGTGTTCCTAATTTTACCAGACTTTACCTTTTAAATTACGGTAAACCCCAATTATTCAATAATCTTCCCGCTTTATTACCTATACCTAACATAAATTACAATTTGGAAGCAGAAAAATGTAAATAAACAGTGGTTAAAAAATAATACTATACATTTTGAAAAAAGGTAGTATTTATACGCTGACCGTTATTATATTTTCAGTAATATTACGTTCTTTGTAACTTACTTGTGTTTAATGTAAGAATACGAACTATGAATATCGTTTTACCTATAAAATGTGTTATTGGCCTCCTTTTTGTATGGTATATTTAGTTAAATTTGAAAAAAATAGTACATATATATATTTAATTTTAGCTATCAGTAAAGTAGGTTTAGGACTTGAAGGTACATGTATTAAGTTTAATGATTAAGTAATTGGTGACATTAGTATGTGTACATTACCATATAAAGCAAAGTGTATAAACTGGTTGAAATCTTTATTTCTTCACGTTTTCTCTTTGTTTATTGCCTTTTTTTCTCAAAATTGTTTGCCTGAAATATAACTTTTTACAACCTCGTGGTAACGTAAATACAACGTTTGTATGATGCCATAGCTATAACGTGAACATTTGGTCAGAGGATTGTAATAACGTTTTAATTCTTAATATTGTTTAATCAAGTCAAAAACCAACAATAACGTTGAACTGAGATTTTACGCCGTTATTGTACGTACCCTGCAATGACTTCGTATTTTTACGGCTCCAGTTATTTTACGTTCTGCATGCAGTGAGTCCCAGCTGCCAGTCAAATGCCTGTTTTTTTAAGGTTTATTTTTAACAGTGCAGACATTTCCTACACAATTTGGCGGATATGAGGTTTTGGTACTTCAGAAGTAATTGCGACATCAGACGGGGTGTTGGTACTTATTGGTATCAATAGGAAAAAAATATTCAGTGATACCAATACCGTCACCGGCAGATGTTTAATTTAGGCAAATTAAAAAAGGCTACGACATCTTTTATTATTTAAAACACATTTCATTTTGCAGTCAACGAGTTTCTAGTTCAATACAAGAGGTAGAAAACACAACATCTGGTGGTTATTCAACGACAGATCGTGATACCACAACTGATACTAAAGGTAGGCCCACTGACCTCTACACATTGATAGCGGGCTGCGGCACAGTTGAATGGTCGCCGAGTGTCACAACAGGAAGTTGCTTTTCTACCTTGGTAATATGGCGGGAAACAATGCATACACCTGCTGGTGCACATATTCCACACAGATGTTCTATTGTTATGCAAAATTCTTTTAACTTTGACAAGGTGTATGCATTGTTTCCCGCCATATTACCAAGGTAGAAAAGCAACTTCCTGTTGTGACACTCGGCGACTTAGACCCGTCATCCATGTGTAGAGCAATATAATATAGAGCCGATATAAACAAATCGGCGAGTCCGGGCTTGGCGCATGCGTATTTTGGCGCAGTGCAGTGATAGAAAAAACTACCACACGGAGAGGGTGATGGTAAATCTATCACACGGTAATAAACCAATGAACTGCCTTGAATTTATGTATAAGTGATATGATATCTATACATAGTGAATAAAAAAAAAATTGTGCACAAATTGACGCAGTTGATATTTTCATGATCTGCATATTTTCGGTTGTCTATGCTGAAAAAATGAAGGAATTTTGTGAAGAAATGAGGTAAATATGAAAGATTTTCGCGGCTGATCCATTTTTACCCCATTCCAATGAAATTTACGCAGTTAAGCTGGGTTTTCATCCATTATTTTGTGGTGACAAATCTTTCTGGATCAGCCGTGAAAATCTATCATATCTACCTCATTTCTTCACCAAATTACGTCATGTTTTCAGCATAGAAAGTCGAAAATATGCAGATCATGAAAAACATCAACCGCGTCACAGTTGAGTAAACAGGTCAAGGGGAAATGTTGTGTTTTTTTCATGCACTTTTTTTTTATTCACTCTGTATATTAACATCTAGTCTATATAACATCCTTGATCAATACATTGACAACTTGCTTCAAATCTCGATATAGTAAATCCAAGCGACCGTGAGACAATCTATGACGGGAGTTTTCGTAGCCTGACCCATCTGACATACTTTTTTCTAACACACTTATGAATTTGGAAACCCTTCACGGAATAAAGCACAGGTTTATTCCGCACAGGTTTCCGAATTCTAAAGTGTGTCAGAAAAAAGTGTGTCAGATGGCTCAGGTTACGGAAACTCCCATCTATGAAACCGTCTCTATCCGTTTTTCACCTTCAGTGAAGAAAATAATGACTTCTATCCTAGTTATTATTTCTATTTCTATTGTTAAAAAGTATATAACTTAGAAGTCAACGACCAATACGAACAACTGTTATTTAAACGTTATAAAAACAAACCAGTCCTTCTCACTGTTCAACCACAACCAAAGGATTCAACACCTGAAAAGGGTAATGTAAAACTTTATGTTGCAGCACTTTCTTTTTATTTTGTTGTTAAGGTGCTAAAAATATCGGCCTTTTCGCAGGGAATTTTATTTTATTCCTCTATGTAATATTGTACAGAACTATAGTCTAGTATCAAAAGTCAGTGCCGGATTAATTATAGCGTTTTATTCGGTAAGGCATAAAATCTCTCATTGAAGTCTTGACACTAGACTATGCCAGTGCAATATTACACGGAGGAATGCCCCTCTATTCCTTTTTTCATCCTCTGGCGTAAATGGTCGATTTTCATGAAAACGGTGCATTTCCAGATATTTTGTGTCTTTGGTTAATAAGACTTTTAAACAATGCTTTATTGGATCAAAACGGTAATATTTTGATAGGAGCCGTTGAGCTGCATTTGGGCATACATAGTTTGCAAAACTTTTCTATGAGATATTTGCCTCAAACATCGAAAAATATAGGAGAAAAGTGATGTCCGAAACACAACATCAAAATTATAAAAAAGAAAATAATGAAAAAATACTTAGCAGGTTGAATTCTTCCGAATATCAATGTTTCTTGTTGCCAAACATGTGTAGAAATTATGTAATGATGTTTTTCCTTGTATTCTCATTTTATTTTTATATTTTTGAAATACAAACATAATGTCCGTGAAAACCTTGTTTATTACGTTATCCTTCATATTGATTGTGCATCTTATTTCAAGGTAAACATAATGCGGCAGTTGGAAATAGTGTTTTCTTCAGCTCACAGTGACTATTAAAGAGTCTAAGAAATGTTGACCTTTTTAAAAAAATGCGACCTTTTTAAGGAAGTGTATTACGTTATCCACATTTCTCAGCAACAAAACAAGCTATTTAAATATTGATCAAGAGTGGCATAGACACTCATTTTAAAACCACACAAAATATATATTTCAATCAGATACGTCTTAGTCAATGGGAGATGTGAAAAATGGTAAACATGTTTACTACGATATTGTGTATTACGGGATCGTTTATTACGTTGAATGTGTTTTAGTTTACATCATCAACAATAATTTGGCCATGGAATGATATGGTGTCAATTAAATGTATCTTTAGAATAAATTAGTAAAACGTTTCTTAATATTTGTTTATTAGGAGGTCTAATTTTCTGGCAGAATTCAATACTCAAGGATAACGTAATAAACTAAACAAATTGGAGCATATTTCTTGAGTTCAATAAGCTACTCAAACTTTAACTTCGTACAAACAAAAAAAATTTCCCAGGCAACCTCTCTGATAATATCATCAGTTGGCAAATGTTGTTGCTCTAAAATTTTGATAACGTAAGAAACACTATTCTTTTGCTTTACAAAATGTTTGTGTGCATACTATGCAGAAACGTAAGAAGTGTAGTTGGCAATATTATTTTCCCGTAATAGGTATTGAATACTTAAATGTTTAAAACATAAAACATACAATTTTGAGACATTTTTTTGGTGTGTCTTATCTCCAAAATGCACCGTTTTCATGAAAATCGACCAAAAATAACTCCTCTATATTTTCCTTTCTATTGTTAAATATGTAACTTATACCAAAAACAAACAACTGTTATTTGAACTTTGTACAGACAAACCAGGTCTTCTCACTATCGATGCTTCAACACCTGAAAAGGGCAGTGTAAAATTTTATATTTCAACACTTTCTTTTCCGTTTTTGTCAAGGTGCTAAAATATCCGGCTCGTTTTGTTTTCCAAAGGGGCCTTTTCGCAAGGAATTTTATTTTGTTCCTGCAAGTGATATTGTACAAACTATAGCCTAGTGTCACTATTTTCAGTGCCGAATTAGGCGACGAAAAAAATTCTGTTTTAAGGGCGGACCTTTCAACTATGGTCGGTGGGTCGGTCTGTTTTTTTCTTTTAATTGGCCTAAAATAGCCTCAAAATCTGAAAAAAAATCTTGAGAAAAAAAAGCTAAAATTTTCGCCAAAAACCGCTGATTTTACATAATTTTGGCAAAACTAAAAAACAATCTTCCAAAGCGCAAAATCTGGGTCGGTCGGGCCCGTAGGCCTAAAACTTTATTCAGTCAGGCATACAATTACTCAGTGGGCAAAATTGGTTGTGATAACGTTCTGACGCATTGAGATGTTATAATAATGTTGCCACAGGGTTGCAAATGAAAGTTTTCTTAACATTAGAATAGTCACGTAAATCTAACGTAAAATTTTGGAAGTCTTTCCAACGTTGTATTAACAACGTTAAAACACGTCATTTTAACGATGACGTCATTTTAACGTTGTGGTTTAGTTAAAAAAATCTTAACGTGTGAAATACGTTTTGCCACCAATGTTATAAAATCACTAATTGGGCTTGTTGAATTAAAAAGAAAAATTTGACTATGGTGTTACACATTTTAATACACCAGTATAGTTCCTATCTTATGTTTAATTACATTATTATATAGTAACAGAAAATTAACGTGTCTTGATCGGGACTCGAACCAAGGACCTCTGTATTAAGAGACTGAAGACCTACCAATTGATAGAAAGGTGCAAAATATAATATATCAATTGTAAGAAAAGTTTCAACAGTATGAAACACTAAGTTAAGACTAAAGACTAAAATGCCGACCTACGTCACAGAGCTTCACAGCGGTGAAAAACCCCCGAAAAGCTCAGGGAATCCCGTATCGCGGTGAAAACAAAGAGCACAAAATCGAAAAATATAGCACATGTTTTATTTTTAATCCCAGCTAACAATTTTACGTTGCCTAAGCATAGGCCCTATTTTTGCTCAAAGCCCGGCTGTCCGTTTTGGCTATAGGCCTACTAATTTCCGTTATTAATTAGGCCTAATTAGTATATCATAGCTAATTATAGTCTATGGGACAACATTGCCCCAACATTGGCCTGCCGACCATAAAACGACCATTCACTCCACCATTTTCCCAACGTGGGCCCAACGTGGGCCCAACGTTGGCCTGCCGACGTTGGCCTGCCGCGACAGCGCCGACGTTAGTTATATATTATTGGTTATGTTAACAACCACAATACAACCAATGTTGAGGTTGGTATTTGGTTGTATTTTGGTTGTGTGACGTTGCTTGAACCAAAGACTAAAATATAACCAAAACAATACGTTATATCAACGTCGGGGTTCAAATTTTGCCCACTGTGTAGACTAAGTCAGTTGCACGGAGGAATGACCCTCTCATCTTTTTTCATCCTCTGGCGTAAAAAATACCCTTCTATATCTCTACTTCTATTGTTCAATAAGTAACTGATAAGTCAATCACAAACAAACAACTGTTTATTTGAACTTGTAACAGACAAACCAAGCCTTCTCACTTTTCAACCAGAGACTGAACACATGAACAAGGGTAAGTAGAATTTGATTTGCAGTAATTATATTATGCAGTTAGTGAGCAGGGGGATAACAAATCGGTTTTTAAAGGTGATGAGGGCGCCCTCAATTCAACAAATCGTGTTTTTGCATATACATAATGCTTGTCCATATACTAATCACTGTGTGTAATTGCTAAGCTCAAACGAGTCCTTATATAGAAAATCACATTTTAGAATTCCGTATCCGCGAATTTTGGGATACACAGTATAGGGCCAAGGTATACTACACATAGTATTACTGACATCAAAACGAAAAAAACCATTCATCTCAAACTTGGAATTGGGCATTTTAGCTCTAGTTGACTATTTTCATTATATATATATAAAAAAATTGTGTTCAGAAATCTCTGAACGCCTTTAATTTTTTCCCCAAGACGGGTTTTCGAGGATTTTTAGGTTATTCACCCAATCATGCTAATATGTACAGAACTTGGCCAGTATCAAGACTTCATTACGGGATTATAGAGGCATAAAATCTCTTCATAAGGCTTGACACTATATAGACTATGTTCATGGAGGATGCACGAGGAATGATGATCTTATTTTTAAGCGGCTCTGTCATTCCTCAGTGCGATATTGATTTATGAAAGTCATATACTTTGATGGTGAAACGTTTGTCCCAGTTTAGGTGTTGCATCATGATTTTAAATGGCCCCCAGAATAATTCTTTAAAATTTGATATAGTACATTAATTTGTGCTGATAACAAACCTGAAATAAACAATAAGGCTACAATATTTCGTTTCTTGAAGAAAAAAAGACTTCAAAAAGTACATTTTTGCTCAAAATTTTACAATATTTACCATCGCAAAACTCTATGGGAAAATGTGATTTACGGATACTAAAAGGCCCCCAAAAATGATAACAAAAGGGGGGCCGAACGTTTTTTTCTGATGTTAACAATGATTAGGTCGAAGTTGCATACTTGAAAATACCGAAATAAAAAAAACTGGTGGTCACCGTATTAGTTTTCCTGAAAAATCGTCGAAAAGGGACATTTTTAGCGGGAAATTCCGTCTTCATAGAGGCGATGCGTCTCGCGTTATTTAGGCCTATATTTTACGCAGCAAACAAAAAATGGGCTAGTGAAAGGTGAGACGCGTACTTAATCAGGCGGTTCTTAGCCAAGTCCTAGCAACATCAGAGTTTTACGCGATTTGCGAACGCTTTACAAAATTCGCGTAAACGCAGAGGTGGAAAATAGCTCATGAATTTTTGCGACGCAGACGCTAAAATCGCAAACGAATGCACAATTGCTCATCTCCGAGTTTATTGAAAGTCGGCTGCCCCCGCGCGGACGTATCCTTAGAAACCAAATCATATGCCAACACCTTAAAGAGACAGAGGAGATTTCCCAACAAAGCGCCCCCAATTTTGCGAACCCTGGTTTTTTTTGTTTGTTTGGTTGTTGTAATAAGATGATGATTAGAAATTCTGTCGTGCAAGACCAGAAATTCAAAAGAATGTGGTTTTTATTGGGGCGATTTACGAAGCAGCCCAAGTAAAAACAAGGTTTCCGGTTTTCTTTTGTACTGTTTGTTCAATAACCTGGAAACGTTATCTGTAGTAGTTACAACCGATCCCGGGAAAATTGAGAATAAATTTGTTATCTAAAAAACCAAAATCTCCTCCTGTCACCTTAAAATAGATGTTATTGTCGAAGGACCGTACACCAAGGACAGGTGTATAGAAGAATATCGGAATAAAAACATTAGTTCAATTGAAATTATTATATACATTAGTATTTTAAAGGGGGGCAACGACACCGTGAAGGAGTACAAAGTACAAGGTCAGTATTGTAACAACAACACAACAATAACAACAACGATGGCGGCAACAACAACAACAAAAATAAAACAGCAAAAGCAGGAACAATCAAATAAAACAAAAACACCACAACGGTAGCAAAAAAAACAAATAGATGTAGGAGGATGATTAGGATAATTCATAGTGCGCTGGGTTGATTTGGGGATATAAATTATCCTGTAACCAAGTCAACCAACCACTCAACGCACCCATCCACCCAGCTCTTGTGGCTCGGCAAGGTTAGAGCGATGTACAGAAGTCATTAGCACGTGGACAATTTACTTTGAAAATTCAAGTTGGAAGTGCATGTGTGTGTGTGTAGGGGTGTGGGTGTGTGTTATGCGTGTGGGGTGTGTATGTGAATGTTGTTTGTGTG
Source organism: Ophioderma brevispina (assembly GCA_023653785.1). Classification (NCBI taxonomy): domain Eukaryota; kingdom Metazoa; phylum Echinodermata; class Ophiuroidea; order Amphilepidida; family Ophiodermatidae; genus Ophioderma; species Ophioderma brevispina. Next base: position 2,502 of record JAMKCH010011307.1, on the reverse strand, counting down.
GATGTGTTCTTACAAGAGGTACATGTGGCGGAGTAAATAAAGGTACAAAGCTACATTGTGGGCGTGTTGTCATTAGGGGGGGGAGTCGCCCACACTGAATCTCTGCCAAATGATGTTTTTGGCTCGGGGGGTAAGGTTGGTTAAGATGGTGCCCACCAGCGTTAAACATGGATTTTGTATATGCTGTGAGGGTGTAAAACTCTAACACCAAAATAACCCACAGTGTATGAATATACCATACAAATTACCCCCACAATGCTGTATGTACCGCTTTTTATCACAAAAACACACAAACTGTGTGGGGGGATTCCCACAAGGACATCTTGTCGGTATGTGTGGTGCGTGATGCGTGATCCATGTGGACCTAAACGTTTTGTTTTTCGTGAAAGCCGTTTTTTAACGGTTAAATTATTTTGCCCAAAATTTTTTGTAATTGTGCTACTTATCGATGCGCTTCTTAAAAAAAAAAAAAAAAAAAATCGGTCATGGCGCTTATTATGCCTAATAGCATAATAAACGAAATCCTGGTACATGTAGGACCTAGGATCGTTTTTTCGCGCTCCGTGTTTGGACTGCCCAGATTTTTATGTATTGGCCAAATATCAGTTGGCACATATTTTGGTGAAAAAATGGTAGGGGACGTTTCATATAGAAGTTCCAAATTATGCAAATGAGGGATTTCCATTCATTCCCCGTCAAGCGGCTAAATGCACAACAAGTACAGCGCATACGGAATCAATTGTAATATAATACCTCATTTTGCATGCTTGGACTTCTATATGAAACGGTCACCCAAAATCAAATCGGTATGGTGTTTATACTCAAAGGATAAAAAAGCATTTTGGGCACTTTTAAAATGGGTTCGTCTGCAAAAAAATCGCACCAGAATAATTTTTTTGAATTTAAATTCAACAATGTAATTGGATTCGATTGTTCCTATGATAAGAGCCACTTTGGATGGACAAGTCATTCGAGGAAAGGTTTTTTTTTTTTCATTTTTTTGGGCGGGGGAATTGGGTGCGCGTTGCAAATCGGTTTTTTGGGCAGCCATTTTGAATGTCTGAAGACCGATGTATTTTGTTTCCTGTTTGTGGGTCGGATGAGTACCCTATCAACGGCTAGAGTTTTGTTAAAACAATCCAACGGCAAATTTGGTTTTCGGGGGGGGGGGGGGCACTTCACTGAGAATATTAATTAGTCAAAAAAGGTGCCTTATTTGACTAATTAAATGTATTAATGCACTTTGTTTTATAATCTGCAAAATAGTGTAATGCTAAAATGGTTTGATTAGAAAATAAATTGTTTTTTAAAGATTTCGGTCTACATTATTTGATAGTTAAATTTCATAATGCAAAATAGTTCTACCAACCTTAAAATTTAAGGACGTTTACTTAAAACATTCGTCACAACGACGAATTAGCAAATGACCAATGTGTACTTAAATTCGTCATTCTTTGTGCTTGACAAACTAACTCATGTCAATGGTGCGTCTAAAGTTTCGTTTAAGTAGCAATTATTTGTCATATGACAAATTAAAATTCGTCAGTCATTATATTTGTATTTTAAAGTGTACATTTAGAGGGGTAATGAAAATAGGTTGTAATCATTGAAACTTGTTTAAAATATGGGAAGGTGATCTGCCAGCATAGCAAACATGTTCCAGCATTGATGTACATATTATTATGACTAATAAAACATCTTATTGGCTGGACTAATTTAATTAGTCAAAAAGACACTTTTTGACTAATTAATCTTCTCAGTGTTGGACCCCTTAGGCACCGACCGGAGGCAGAAGAACTTATGCACTTAAGTGTTTAATTTAAAAATAATATCAGGAAACTATAGAAAATTCATCTTCCACAGATTATTTTTAATGCTTCACTCCGTATAAAGTGGATATCATTTTCTTATTTAAAATAATTTTTTAAGATTTCATCGTGGATACTATTTTAAACGAAGGTGCTTTCAACGTGCACCTTGAATTGGGTCCTAAATACTTTCCATTGTAAAGTGCACATTATCAACCAGGATACAAAGGAAGTGAAGGGCGTTTTTACGTAATGATTTTATATATTCTATCCAGGAAAGTCACGAACGAAGAACTTCACAAGTTGACACAATTTAGGGATAGGGAAGCTCGAAATCTTATGAATATCTGTAACAGTTGAGACAAGCTGTCAACGGTTTTAGATATCACAAGACCGCCCACAACGCCGGCAAAGGTAAAACGTGTCTCTTAAAAAAAAAAACAAAGTAATAAAAGAAATGTATTGAAGTGATCAGATTCAGATTTTTTTTGAATTTGTGACTTTCTTTATCCTACTACCAAATCGCTAAATATTGAACAAAGCTGACAAAAATACCAAATACGTATCTTTTCTAGGAAAGATGAACCTAAGGGGGAACAACACATGGAAATGAACGTGGTCATATAACCACACATTGAGTCACACACTAGTATGGCCATGAGGTGGTATAAGTGCGTTACGGTTAAAAAAGTCG